>JAXCHO010000968.1:0-28710 GCA_036630365.1 Acanthiza pusilla
TGAAAATTCGGGATTTGGGGAGAAATTCGGGATTTGGGACGGAAATTTGGGATTTGGGATGGAAAATTTGGGATTGAGGGAAAATTCGGGATTTGGGGAGAAATTCGGGATTTAGGAACCCAAAATTCGGGATTTGGGGAGAAATTCGGGATTTGGGGAGAAATTCGGGATTTGGGGAGAAAGTCGGGATTTGGGCAGAAATTCGGGATTTTGGGGCCAAAAATTTGGAATTTGGGGCCAAAAATACGGGATTTGGGGAGAAAATTCGGGATTGGGGACCCAAAATTCAGGATTTTGGGCAAAAAATTTGGGATTTGGGATGAAAATTCAGGATCTGGGATGAAAATTGGGGATTTTGGGCAAAAATTCAGGATTTTGAGCAAAAATTTTGGGATTTTGGGACTAAAATTCGGGACTTTGGGGCCGAAAATTCAGGATTTGGGAAGAAAATTCGGGATTTGGGAAGAAAATTCGGGATTTGGGACGGAAATTTGGGATTTGGGGTTGATAATCCGGAATTTGGGGGATGAAAATTTGGGATTTGGGGAGAAAATTTGGGATTTTGGGCAACAAATTTGGGGAATTTGGGGTGGGATCCAAAAATTTGGGATTTGGGGCCGAAAATTCGGGATTTGGGGAAAAATTTGGGATTGGGGACCCAAAATTGGGGATTGGGGACGAAAATTCAGGATTTTGGGCAAAAAATTTGGGATTTGGGGCTGAAAATTTGGGATTGGGGACCCAAAATTCGGGATTGGGGACAGAAATTTGGGATTGGGGACGGAAATTCAGGATTGGGGGCCCAAAATTTGGGATTTTGGGCAAAAAATTTGGGGAATTCGGGAGTGGATTCGAAAATTTGGATTCGAAATTTGGGATTTGGAACGCAAATTCCAGATTTGGGAAGAAAATTTGGGATTTGGGAAGAAAATTCGGGATTTGCAGCCAAAAATTTGGGATTTGGGAGAAAATTCGGGATTCGGGACCCAAAATTGGGGATTGGGGACGGAAATTTGGGATTTTGGGGGCCGAAAATTCGGGATTTGGGGCAGAAAATTTGGGATTTGGGGAGAAAATTTGGGATTTGGGACAAAAACTTGGGATTTGGGGGTGAAAATTTGGGATTTGGGGCCAAAAATTTGGGATTTGGGACGAAAATTCGGGATTTGGGGCCGAGAATTGAAAAAAAAATTGAAAACAAAATAAAAAAAAATCTGAAAAAAAAAGTTTAAAAAAATCCGAAAAATATCCGAAAAAAATCAGAAAAAAATATTAAAAAATCCGAAAAAAAATCCAAAAAATATCCGAAAAATCTGAAAAAATCCGAAAAAATCTGAAAAAATCAGAAAAAAATCCGAAAAAAACCCGGAAAAATAAAAAAAAAAATCCGAAAAAAATTCCGAAAAAATCTGAAAAAGTCCGAAAAAAATTCTGAAAAAATAAAAAAAAATCAGAAAAAAAATCAGAAAAAAAAAAAAAATTCCAAAAAAATCCAAATAAATCTGAAAAAATCCGAAAAAAACACGAAAAAATAAAAAAAAAAATCTGAAAAAATCCGAAAAAAAAATCCGAAAAAATCCGAAAAAAATTCTGAAAAAAAAATCCGAAAAAATCTGAAAAAATCAGGAAAAAATAAAAAAAAACTGAAAAAAAATCTGAAAAAATCCGAAAAAAATCCCAAAAAAATCTACAAAAAATCCCTTTTTTTTTTTTTTTTACCATTTTCCCGATTTTTCTCCTCACTTTGGGGGTCCCAGACCCCCCTGTTTGTCTCTTTCTTCTTCGCCCTGCAGGGCATGGCTGCTGCTCCTGTGCCAGGCCTGCTGCAGGGGGGCTGGGCTGGTTCCAGAATCTGACCATTCCCGACCCCTTCTACGTGCTGCCCGTGCTCGTCACCGCCTCCACCTGCCTCGTGCTCGAGGTTTGCGATGAAAAATGAGAAATTTGGGGAAAAATCAGGGTTTGGGGAAAAAAAAAATGAAGTTTCTAGGTGAAAAAATGAGGATTTATGGCGAAAAATGTGAATTTCGGAGCGAAAATGTGAATTTTTAGAGGAAAAAATGGGAATTTTAGAGAGAAAATTGTGAATTTTAGAAAGAAAAAAGTGAATTTTAGAGCGAAAAAATGTTGATTTTTAGAGGGAAAAATGTGAATTTTGGTGGAAAAAATGTGAATTTTAGAAGAAAAAAATACTTACAGAGAAAGTTGGGATTTTAGGAGAGAGTGGAATTTTGGGAAAAAGTGGGAATTTTGGGTGAAAAAATGGAGTTTGTAGGTGAAAAACTGAGGATTTTATGGCGAAAAATGTGCATTTTTAGAGAGAAAAATGTGAATTTTTAGAGAGAAAAATGTGAATTTTTAGAGGGAAAAATGTGAATTTTAGAGCGAAAATCATGAATTTTAGAAAGAAAAAATGAGATATTTAGAAAGTTAGGATTTTAGGAGAGAATGGAATTTTGGGAAAAAGTGGGAATTTTGGGTGGAAAAATGGAGGTTTTAGGTGAAAAAATGAGGATTTTAGGTGAAGAAATGGAGATTTTAGAAGGAAAAGAGATTTTGAGAAAATGGGAATTTTGGGGAAAAGGAGAAAATTGGGTGAAAAATGAGAAATTTTTGTTTAAAAAATGGTGAATTTTGGGAAAAATCGGGAATTTTAGGAAAAAAAGTAGAAATTCTGTGGGAAAAAATGGGAAATTTTTGGGGGAAAAAATGTGAATTTTAGGGAAAAAATCGGAATTCTTGGGGAAAATATGTGAATTTTTGGGAGGAAGAAACTGGGATTTTTGGGTGAAAAATGAAGTTTGTAGGTGAAAAATGAGCAAGTTATGGGAAAAATGTGAATTTCTCAGCGAAAAATGTGAATTTTTAGAGAGAAAAATGGGAATTTCAGAGCGAAAAATTGAGATTTTTGGAGGGAAAATTTGGGGTTTTGGGGGGAATAGATGTTGGGGGGGAAATGGAAATTTTGGGTGAAAAAATGAGGATTTCAGGTGAAAAAATGAGGAAGTTAGGGCGAAAAATGTGAATTTCAGAGCGAAAAATGTGAATTTTAGGAGGGAAAAATGTGAATTTTTAGAGTGAAAAATAAGAATTTTTAGAGGAAAAAATATGAATTTTAGGGCGAAAAATGTGGATTTTAGAGGGAAAAATGTGAATTTTTAGAGTGAAAAATGTGAATTTCAGAGTGAAAAATGTGAATTTTTAGAGGGAAAAATGTTAATTTTTAGAGGGAAAAATGTGAATTTTAGAGGGAAAAATGTGAATTTTTAGAGGAAAAAATGTGAATTTTAGCGTGAGAATTGTGAATTTTAGAAAGAAAAAAATGTGAATTTTAGAGCGAAAAATGTTAATTTTTAGAGGGAGAAATGTGAATTTTAGAGCGAAAAATGTGAATTCTAGAGGAAAAAATGTGAATTTTAGAAAGAAAAAAATGTGAATTTAGAGCGAAAAATGTTAATTTTTAGAGGGAAAAATGTGAATTTTAGAAAGAAAAAAATGAGATCTTTAGAGAGAAAATTTGGATTTTCTGAGAGAATGGAATTTGGGGAAAAAGTGGGAATTTTGGGTGGAAAAATGGAGTTTCTAAGTGAAAAAATGAGGAAGTTATGGCAAAAAATGTGAATTTTGGAGCGAAAAATGTGAATTTTAGGAGGGAAAAGTGAGGATTTTTTTTTGGGAAAATATGGGGTTTTGGGGGATTGAATTTGAAAGAATTTGAATTTGCTGTTCAAGGTTGGGAACTTTGTGCAAAAAGTGAATTTTGTACCAAAAAGGGTGAATTTTGTATCAATAATTGGGAGTTCTTTGTGTTTCAAGCCAGGAGGGGGCGGGGGCACCTCATGCAAATGAGGCCTGGGGTAATTTGCATTTCCCCGCCCACAGCTGGGGGCAGAGACGGGCGTGGCCGCGCCGGGGGCGGGGCCTGTGCGGCAGATCCTGAGGCTCCTCCCCCTCGTCTTCCTGCCTTTCATCATCCACTTCCCCACCGTGAGTAGGGGCGGGGCCGGGGGGCGGGGCCTGCTGGGAAATGGGCGGGCTTGGGCGGAAATGGGCGTGGCTTGGGCGGAAATGGGGCGTGGTGTGTTTAAGTGGGCGGTCAGTTTCAAATGGGGTGGGTCAATTTGAAAGGGGCGTGGTTCCTTTAAAAACGGGCGTGGTCTCTTCAAAAGTGGGCGTGGCCTCTTTCTAAAATGGGTGTGGTCATTTGAGGGGGGCGTGGTCACTGTAAAATGGGCGTGGTCTGTTTTTGAAGGGGTGTGGTTTCTAAAAGGGGCGTGGTCTTTTTAAATAGCCATTGTCACTTTAAAAATGGGCGTGGTCTCTTTAAAGGGGCGGGGTCACCTAAAAATGGGTGTGGCTCCTTTAAAAATCGACGTGGTCACTTAAAAAGGGGGCGTGGCCACTTTAAAAATGGGTGTGGCCTCAACAATGGTGCGGTTGCTCAGTAAATGGGTGTGGTCTCTTTAAAAGTGGGTGTGGCCTCCTAAAAATGGGTGCAGTCACTTTAAAAAGGGGCGTGGTCTGTTTCTAAAAGGGTGTGGCCACTTTAAGAGGGGAGGGACCCTTTAAAAATGGGCGTGGTCACTTTAAAAGTGGGCGTGGTCACTTAAAATTAGTGTGGCTACTTTTAAAAGGGGCGTGGGTCACTTTAATGATGGGCGTGGGCTCTTTGAAAGTGGGCGTGGTCTCAAAATGGCCGTGGTCACTTGAAGAGGGGTGTGGTCTCTAAAATGGGCGTGGTCTCTTTTTAAGTAGCCACTGTCACTTAAAAATGGGCGTGGTCACTTTTAAAATGGGGGCGTGGCCACTTTAAAAATGGGCGTGGCCTCAAAGATGGTGTGGTTGCTCAGTAAGTGGGTGTGGCCTCTTTAAAAGTGGGTGTGGCCTCTTAAAGATGGGCGCGGTCACTTTAAAAAGGGGCGTGGTCTGTTTCTAAAATGGGTGTGGCCACTTTAAGAGGGAGGGACACTTTAAAAATGGGCGTGGTCACTTTAAAATTGGTGTGGCGCCTTTTAAAAGGGCGTGGTCACTTCAAAAAGGGGTGTGGTCTCTTTTTAAGTAGCCACTGTCACTTTAAAAATGGGCGTGGTCTCTTTAAAAGGGGCGTGGTCACTTCTAAAACAGGTGTGGCTCCTTCAAGATGGGTGTGGTCACTTTAAAAAGGGGGTGTGTCACTTTAAGATGAGGTGTGGCCTCTTAAAATGGGTGTGGTCACTTAAAGAGGGGGCGTGGTCATTTTGGAAAGGGGTGTGGCCTCCAAGATTGGGTGGTCACTCTAAAATGGGCGTGGTCTCCTTAAAAGTGGGCGTGGTCTCTTGAAAAACGGGTTGGATCCCTTTTAAAATGGACGTGGCCCCTTTAAAAGTGGGCGTGGCCTCTAAAAATGGGCGTGGTCACTGAAATGGGCGTGAAAATGAAAATTTCCCAAAATTCCCTTAAAAGCCCCAAAATTCTCCTCCAATCTCCCCCAAAATTCCCAAAAAAACCCAAATTCTCCCAAAAAAACCCCAAAATTCCCCCAATATTTACATAAAAATACCCAAAATTTCCACCAAATTCCCCCAAAATTCCCCAAAAAAACCCAAATTTCCCCAAATTTCCCCCAAAATGTCCCTCAAAATTCCCAAAATTCCCCAAAATGTCCCCAAAATGTCCCTCAAAATTCCCCAAAATTCCCCTAAATTCCCCAAAATTCCCCCAAATTTTCCCCAAATCCCCAAATTTTCCCCAAAATTCTCCCTAATTCCCCAAAACTTAGCCAAAATTCCCCAAAATTTCCCCAATATTTAAATAAAAAATGCCCAAATTTCCCCCAAATTCCCCCACATTGCCCCAAAATTCCCAAATTCCCCCGAAATGTCCCTCGAAGTTCCCCAAAATTCCCCAAAATTCCCCAAATTTTCCCCAAAATGTCCCTCAAAATTTCCCCAAAATTCCCCAAATTCCCCAAAATTTCCCAAATTTCCCCCAAATCCCCAAAATTTCCCCAAAATTCCCCAAATTTCCCCAAAAATCCCAAAATTCCCCAAATTTTCCTCAAATCCCCAAATTTTCCCCAAAATTCTCCCTAATTCCCCCAAAATTTCTCCAAAATTCCCCAAAATTTCCCCAAAAATCCCAAATTTCCCCCAAAATCCCCAAAATTCCCAAAATTCCCCCAAAATGTCCCTCGCAGTTCCCCAAAATTCCCCAAAATTCCCCAAATTCCCAAAATTCCCCAAAATTCCCCAAAATAAATTCCCAAAATTCCCCAAAATTCCCCAAATTTTCCCCAAAAATTCTGCTTAATTCCCCAAAACTTCTCCAAAATTCCCCAAAATTTCCCCAAAAATCCAAATTCCCCGAATTTCCCCAAATTCCCCAAATTTCCCCAAAATTCTCCAAAATTCCCCAAATTTCCCCAAAATTCCCCAAATTTTCCCCAAAATTCCTCCCAATTCCCCCAAAACTTCTCCAAAGTTCCCCAAAATTTCCCCAATATTTAAATAAAAATACCCAAATTTCCCCCAAATTCCCCACATTGCCCCAAAATCCCAAATTCCCAAATTCCCCGAAATGTCCCTCGAAGTTCCCCAAAATTCCCCAAAATCCCCAAATTTCCCCAAATGTCCCTCAAAATTCCCCAAAATTCCCTAAAATTCCCCAAAATTCCCCAAATTTCCCCCAAATCCCCACATTTTCCCCAAAATTCTCCCTAATTCCCCAAAACTTCTCCAAAATTCCCAAAATTTCCCCAAAAATCCCAAATTTCCCCAAAATTCCCCAGAATTCCCCAAAATTCCCAAAATTCCCCCAAAATGTCCTCGCAGTTCCCCAAATTCCCAAATTTCCCCCAATCCCCAAAATTCCCCAAATTTTCCCCAAAATTCTGCTTAATTCCCCAAAAACTTCTCCAAAATTCCCCAAAATTTCCCCAAAAATCCCAAATCTCCCCGAATTTCCCCAAAATTCCCGAAATTCCCCAAAAATTCACCCCAAATTTCGCTTTTTCCCTTCCCTTTCCTCACTTCCGGGTTCCCCGCGTGGCCCCGCCCCCCTCGCTCTCTGATTGGCTGCTCTCCCCAGGCGGTGTTCACCTATTGGCTGACGTCCAACAGCTTCAGCCTATTGCAGACGGCGCTGCTGCGAGTCCCCCGCCCTCCGCGCCAGGCTGGGCGTGGCCACGGCCCCGGCCCCGCCCCAGGCCACGCCCCCAGGCCACGCCCCCCCGGCCAAGCTGGGAATCTTCAAACAGCTCCGGAAAGGTGAGGAGGGCAGGGGATTGGGGGAAATTGGGGGAAATTTGGGGAATTTTTGGGGAAATTTGGGACTTTTGGGGGAAAATTTGGGATTTTTGGGGAAAATTTGGGATTTTTGGGGGAATTTTGGGGAGAATTTTGGGGAAATCGGGATTTTTGGGGACATTTGGGGGGAATTTGGGGGAAATTTGGGGGAGTTTTGGGAGAATTTTGGGGAATTTTGGGGGAAATTTGGGGAAATTTGGGGGAGGATTTGGAGGGAATTTTGGGGTTTTTTGGGGAAAATTTGGGGAAATTTTGGAGAATTGGGAGAATTTTGGGAAAATTTGGGGATTTGGGGGAATTTTTGGGGATTTTGGGGAATTTTGGAGGAATTTTGGGAAATTTTGGGGGAAAATTTAGGGCTTTTGGGGAATTTTGGGGGGAATTTGGGTGAATTTTGGGGAAAATTTGGGGGGAAATTGGGATTTTTGGGGAAATTTTGGGGGGAATTAGGGGAAAATTTGGGGAATTTCAGGGAAATTTGGGATTTTTGGGGAAAATTTGGGGAAAATTTGGGGAGTTTTGGAGAATTTTGGGGATTTTTGGGAATTTTGGGGAAAATTTGGGGAAATTTGGGATTTTGGAGGGAATTTGAGAGGAATTTTGGGGAAAAACTTGGGAATTTTGGGGGAATCCTGGAGTTATTTGGGGGGAATTGGGGATTTTTCGACAGAATTTGAGGTGAAATTTGGTGAATTTTGGGAATTTTGGGGTGTTTTGAGGGAGGTTTTTGGGAAATCCTGGAGAAATTTGTGGGGAATTTGGGGAATTTGGATTTCGGAGGGAATTGTGGAGGGAATTTGAGAGGAATTTTGGGGGAAAATCTTGGGAATTTTGGGGAATCCTGGAGGGATCTGGGGGGAATTTGGGATTTTTAGAGGAAATTTTGGGTGAAATCTTGGGAATTTTGGGGTGTTTTGAGGAGGATTTTGGGAAATCTTGTAGGAATTTGGGGAAATTTGGGATTTCGGAGGGAATTTTGGCATTCTGGTGCGTTTTGGGTTATTTCAGGTGGGTTTAGGTCCATTTTTTCACACCCCCCCCATTTCCCGGGCCCCCCTGACCCATTTTGGGGGTCCCAGAGTGATTTGGGGCTCCCCTCCCCCAATTTGGGTTCCAGAGTGGAAGGAGGCGCAGGCCACGCACGAGGCCGAGCGGCGACAGTGGCGCCTCAAGAACCACCTCAGCCTGGCGGCAAAAGGTGAAAAAAAACCCCAAAAATCCTTTAAAAATAACCCCAAAAATTCGGGGGGGAGCCCCAAAAATTCATTTTTTTGCTTTTTTTTTCAGGTCCTCTGCGCCAAACCTTCGCCCAAAACCCTCTGAGCTCTCCCAGGGCCTCCCCGACGACACCTCCCGAGAGCCAAAAAAGGCCCTGGAAGGACACTTTGGGGTGAAAAAAAACAACAAAAATTAAAAATTCGCGATCGGAGACTCCTGACTCTTTTATTTAGGGAGGGGGCGGTGAAATTTGGGATTTTTTGGGGCAATTTGGCCGCGCGAGGTTTCCGTACCGAAATGGCGGCGCTGAGGATTTCCGTACAAAATGGCGGCGCGGCCTGAGGGAAGCCAAAATGGCGGCGCCCGTGAGGAATTCCGTGCAGAACGGCGCCCGCGCATGCGCAGAAAGGAAGCTAGAGCCTTTTCAAAATGGCGGCGCCCGTGGGAATTCCGTACAGCCTGGCGGCCGCGCATGCGCAAAAACTGCAAGGTGATTTCCATTTCAAAACGGCGGCCCCTATGGAAAATTCCGTTTAAAAAAACTGCGCATGCGCAGAAATGGTGACTGATTTGCATTTCGAAATGGTGGCGCCTATGGAAATTCCGTACTAAACGGCGCCCGCGCATGCGCAGAAACCAGGGCGGTTTAATTTCAAAATGGCGGCGTCTGTGGGAATGCCGTACAGCCTGGCGCTCGCGCATGCGCAGAAACTGCAAGGTGATTTCCAAATGGCGGCGCTTATAGAAAATTCCATATAAAGCTGCGCGTGCGCAGAAATGGTGACTGATTTGCATTTCAAAAAGGCGGCGCCCGTGGAAAATTTTGTACAAAACAGCGCTCGCGCATGCGCAGAAATCCAGGGTGGTTTCATTTCAAAATGGCGTCGCCTATGGAAATTCCGTACAAAATGGCGCTCGCGCATGCGCAGTGACGACACCACGAGTTTTCATTCAAAATGGCGGCGCGCGGCGCTCGCTCCGCACGGCGCCGAAATATCTTTTAAAAAAGTCCCAAAAAAGCCGAAATTTCGGTAAATGTAGAGAAATAATTCCGCGGAACGCGGCGAGGCTTTTAAAAATCACCGCGAGGCGAGGATTGTGAGGGCTGAGCTCAAAACTGGTCCTAAAAAAATCCCAAATTCACAAAAAAAAAATCCCAAAAAGCCGAGGCGCGGCTTTGGTGTAGGAAAAAGCAGCGACGGAAAAATCGCGGTTTTTGAAAGAAAAAAGCGGCGATTTTTAATCTGAATTTTTGAATTTAAACGGCGGCTCCGTGCCGTGCAAAATGGCGGCGCCGGAAGCGGAAGTGGCTACGCTCACGTGGTTAAAACATGGCGGCGCACAGAGACTTTTCCGTACAAAATGGCGCCGCCCACGTGGGGAGTTCCGTACAGCGAAGCGGAAACCGGAAGTGATGTTCCTGTGACCCCACGTGGGCTCTACGTCACTTCCGGAAGTGGGCAAGATGGCGGCGCGCAGGATCCTTCGCCTCGGTTCGCTCCGGGGAGGCCTCGGGGGTCCCGGGGGGGTGGGGGAGGGGGAGGGGGCGTGGCTTAAATGGGGGAGGGGTCCCTGGGCGTGGCCGCGTGGGTTTTGGCGCGGTTTTGGCGCGGTGGGCGTGGTTTAAAGGGAGGGGCGTGGCTAATGTGGGTTTTCCCGCCTTTTCCAGCGGAACGTGAGGCGCGCTCGCTCCGCCCCCTGCCACGCCCACCGCAGCGGCTCGGCCAATGGCGTGAGGCGTGAGTAAAGGGGGCGGGGCTTAGGGGAGGGGGCGGGGGTTCCTCGGGAGGCTTTCATTTTGATTTTGGGGGAAAATTTGGGAATTTTTTTTTTTAAATTTGGGGATTTTTGGAGTGAATTTTGGGGAATTTTCCCTGAGTTTTGGGAATTTTTGGGGAAAATTTTGGGGAATTTTGGGAGAATTTCTTTGATTTGGGGGATTTTTCTTCGATTTTGGAGAATTTTGGGTAATTTTTTGGACTTTGGGGATTTTTCCCCTCAATTTTTGGGAATTTTGGAGGATTTTGGGGATTTTTCCCTGGATTTTGGGAATTTTGGGAAAATTTTGGGGATTTGGGAGAGTTTCCTTGGATTTTGGGAAATTTTAGGGGAATTTTTTTATTATTTTTGGCATTTTTCCCTCCATTTTTGGGAATTTTTGGAATTTTTGGGGAAGTTTTTGGGACTTTGGGGAGTTATCCTCAGATTTTGGGGAATTTGGGGAAGATTTTGGCGACTTTTCCCTCAATTTTTGGGAAATTTTGGGGTACTTTTGGGGGACTTCAGGGACTTTTCCCCAGGATTTTGGGAATTTTTGGAAAAGTTTTTGGGTTTTCGGGGAGTTTTCTCTTGAATTTGGGGAAATTTTGGGGGAACTTTGGGGATTTTTTTTCTTATTTTGGGGATTTTAATGAATTTTGGGGACCTTTCCTCAGATTTTGGGAATTTTGGGCAAATTTTTTGGGAATTTTGGGAGTCATTTTGGGGATTTTCATGTATTTTCGGGATTTTCCCTCCGATTTTGGGAAATTTTGAGGTTTTTTCGCAAATTTTGGGGACGTTTCCCTCATTTTTTGGGGAATTTTTGGGAATTTTGGGGATTTTCCCTCAATTTTTGGGGTAATTTTTGGGGATTTTGGTGACTTTTCCTAGGATTTTGGGAAATTTTGGGAGAATTTTGGGAATTTTGGGAGTAATTTTGGGGATTTTTGCATATTTTCAGGATTTTCCCTCAGATCTTGGGAAATTTTGGGGAATTTTGGGGTTTTTTCGCAAATTTTGGGGACGTTTCCCTCATTTTTGGGGAAATTTTTGGGAATTTTGGGGATTTTTTCCCCTGGGTTTTGGGAAATTTTGGGAGAATTTTTTGGGATTTTGGGGAGTTTTCCTCAGATTTTGGGGAATTTGGGAAAATTTCGGCAACTTTCCCCTCAATTTTTGGGAAATTTTGAGGTAATTTTTGGGGATTTTTTCCTCGGATATTGGGAAAAATTGGGGAATTTGGAGGATTTTGGGTACTTTTCCTTAATTTTGGGGGAATTTTGGGAATTTTCTTGGATTTTGGGAATATTTTCCTCAGATTTTTGAAAATTTTGAGAGAATCTTTTTTATTTTGGGGATTTTTCCTTGGATTTTGGGAAAATTTGTTGGATTTTTAAAAAATTTTTTGGGTACTTTTCCTTAGTTTTTGGGGATTTTGGGTTTTTTCTCTCAAATTCCAGTGAATTTTGGGAAACTTTTTGGTATTTTTGGGGAAAATTTTGTGGATTTTTGCGAATTTTGGGGACTCTTCCTTCGATTTTGGGAAAATTTGGGTGAATTTTGGGATTCTGGGGAGTTTTCCTCACATTTCAGGAAATTTTGGGGGAAATTTTGGGGATTTTGGGAATTTTTTCGATCCCAGACAGAATTTGAGGATAATTTTGAGAATTTCGGGAGAATTTTCCCTTTTTCCCAAAATTTCTGGGCAGAATTCCAAATTTTATTATTTTTCCCTGATTTTTTTTTTTTTTAATTTTGAAAAATTTTGGGGAATTTTGGGTGAAAATTTTTGCAACTTTCATCAATTTCCCCTTGGATTTTGGGCAGAATTTTGGGGAATTTTGTTTTTTTTTTTTTTCCGTGGAATTTTTGGGATTTTATGGATTTGGGATTTTTTGGGGTTTTTTTCCCAAATTTTGAGGATTTTTCCCCAAATTTTTTGTTTTTTCCTCAGCCAAGGACTCTCCCCGAGCTCCTCAGGACCTGGACCTGTGCGGGACCTTCCGGACTGGAGCTTCGCAGGTGGAAAATCGGGAATTTTGGGGAAAAAAACGGGAATTTTGGGGAAAAAAACGGGAATTTTGGGGGAAAATTTGGGAATTTTGGGAAAAAATTGGGAATTTTGGGAATATTTGGGGGGAAAAAATGGGAATTTTGGGGAAAAAATGGGGAATTTGGGGAAAATTGGGAAATTTGGGGGGGAAATTGGGAATTTTTGGAAAAATTGGAAAAAATTGGGGTGAAAAAGGGGAATTTTGGGGAAAAATTGGGAATTTTGGGGAAAAAATTGGGAATTTTGGGGAAAAAATGGGGAATTTTGGGAAAAATTGGAAAAAATTGGGGTGAAAAATGGGAATTTTGGGGGAAAAAATTGGGAATTTTGGGGAAAAAAAGGGGAATTTTGGGGAAAAATTGGGAATTTTTTGGGAAAAAGTGGGAATTTTGGGGGAAAAAATTAGGAAATTTGGGAATATTTGGGAAAAATTGGGGGAAAAATGGGAATGTTGGGGAAAAATTGGGAATTTTGGGAAATTTGGGGAACTTTGTTAATTTTGGGAAATCTTTGGGAAATTTCTGGGAAATCTGTGGGAAATTTTTTTTTTTAATTTTTGGGAAATTTTTTTTTTTTTTATTATTTTTGGGGAATTTTGGGAATTTTTGGGGAATTTTGGGGAATTTTGGGTATTTTTTGGAGTTTTGGGCAGTCCTGACCCCTCCCCCCCTCCCCCCCAGACGGGGTTCCCTCCCCCCCTGGCAGGGGCAGCTCCGGAGGCGCCGCGAGAACGAAGAGCTCGTGGTGAGTCCCAGTTTGGACCAGTATGGACCAGTATGGACCAGTATGGACCAGTATGGACGAGTATGGACCAGTATGGGCCAGTATGGACCAGTATGGACCAGTATAGGCCAGTATGGACCAGTATGGACCAGTATAAACCAGTATAAACCAGTATGGACCAGTATAGACCAGTATAAACCAGTATGGACCAGTATAGACCAGTATAGACCAGTATGGACCAGTATAGACCAGTATAAACCCAGTATGGACCAGTATGGACCAGTATGGACCAGTTCAGACCAGTATGGACCAGTATAAACCAGTATGGACCAGTATAAACCAGTATGGACCAGTATGGACCAGTATGGACCAGTTCAGACCAGTATGGACCAGTATAAACCAGTATGGACCAGTATAAACCAGTATGGACCAGTATAAACCAGTATAGACCCATCCCAGTCCATCCCAGCTCATCCCAGTAAGGGAAAACCCCAAACCAGTATAAACCAGTATAAACCAGTATACACCAGTAACCCCCAAATCCCCTCCCAGTCCATCCCAGTAAGGCCCAGTGACCCTCCCAGTCCCTCCCAGTCCATCCCAGTAACCCCAAACCCCAAACCAGTAAGGGAAAACCCCAGACCAGTACAAACCAGTACAAACCAGTATAAACCGGTAACCCCAAACTCCATTTTTTCCCAATTTTTCCCCATTTTTCCTCACTTTTAACCCCTCCCTGTCCCTCCCAGTTTGTCCCAGTTCATTCCCAGTCCATTCCCAGTCCGTCCCAGTACAAACCAGTACAAACCAGTACAAACCAGTAAGTCCCAGTCTCCCCAGTCCAGGGCCGTGGCTCTCTGTTGCTCTCTGGACTCAGCCAAGCTCCGCCCCCTGGGGGGAGGGGCGGAGACCCCGCGGCTCCGCCCCAAGGGCTCCCAGTTCAAACCAGTACGGACCAGTACGGAGCGGTGAGTGGCACTGGGGGGGACTGGGACAAACTGGGAGGGACTGGGATTGAACTGGGATAGAACTGGGATGGGCTGGGATGGACTGGGAGGCACTGGGATTGAACTGGGAGGGAATAGGGAGGGACTGGGATGAACTGGGATTGAACTGGGAGGGACTGGGATTGAACTGGGAGGGAATAGGGAGGGACTGGGATGAACTGGGATTGAACTGGGACAAACTGGGAGGGACTGGGATTGAACTGGGAGGGACTGGGATTGAACTGGGAGGGAACTGGGAGGGACTGGGATCAACTGGGATTGAACTGGGAGCGACTGGGATTGAACTGGGAGCGACTGGGATTGAACTGGGAGGGACTGGGATTGAACTGGGATCAACTGCGATTGAACTGGGAGGTGATTGGGACAAACTGGGATGAACTGGGAGTTACTGGGATTGACTGGGATTGAACTGGGAGGGACTGGGATTGAACTGGGAGGGACTGGGATTGAACTGGGATTGAACTGGGACAAACTGGGAGGGACTGGGATTGAACTGGGATGGACTGGGATTTAACTGGGATCAACTGGGATTGAACTGGGAGGTGATTGGGACAAACTGGGATGAACTGGGAGTTACTGGGATTGACTGGGATTGAACTGGGAGGGACTGGGATTGAACTGGGAGGGGTTCGGGCCTTACTGGGCTGGACTGGGAGGGACTGGGATAAACTGGGATTAAACTGGGAGGGGTTTGGGCCTTACTGGGATGAACTGGGAGGGACTGGGAGGGAATTTGGGGTTACTGGTTTGTACTGGGAGGGAACTGGTTTGGGGTTCGGGCCTTACTGGGATGGACTGGGAGGGACTGGGATGAACTGGGAGGGCACTGGGAGGGGATTTGGAGTTACTGGTTTATACTGGGAGGGGACTGGGAGGGAACTGGGCCATACTGGGATGAACTGGGAGTTACTGGGATGGGGTCTGGGGTTACTGGTTTATATTGGGAGGGACTGAGATGAACTGGGATTGAACTGGGAAGGAACTGGGATGGACTGGGAAGGGATTTGGGGTCACTGGGAGTTACTGGTTTGGGGTTTGGGCCTAACTGGGAGGCACTGGAATGAACTGGGAGGGCATTTGGGGTTACTGGTTTGTACTGGGAAGGACTGGGATTGAACTGGGATGGACTGGGAAGGGATTGGGATAAACTGGGAGGCACTGGGATGGACTGGGAGGGCATTTGGGGTTACTGGTTTGTACTGGGATAAACTGGGAGGGAGCTGGGATGAACTGGGATAAACTGGGAGGGGTTTGGGCCTTACTGGGATGAACTGGGAGGCACTGGGAGGCTCAGTGGGCGTGGCCTAACCCCTCCTCCCCCTCCCGCAGGTGATTTGGCTCCGCCCCTCCCCAGGAGGCCACGCCCACCGCAGGCCACGCCCCCTTCGGTTCAATAAAGGAGCAATGAGAGCAGCGGAGCTTGAACTGGGAGGGACTGGTTTATACTGGGAGGGACTGGGAGGGAGCTGAGCCACACTGGGAGGGACTGGGAGGGACTGGGAGGGACTGGGATTGAACTGGGAGGGACTGGGAGGAACTGGGAGCAGATTAGGCCTTACTGGGATGAACTGGGAGGGACTGGGATTGAACTGGGAGGGACTGGGATTGAACTGGGAGGGACTGGGAGGGAGCTGAGCCATACTGGGAGGGACTGGGATTGAACTGGGAGGGACTGGGATTGAACTGGGAGGGAACTGGGATAGTTTGGGAGGGACTGGTTTATACTGGGATGAACTGGGAGGGACTGCGATTGAACTGGGATGGACTGGGAGGAACTGGTTTATACTGGGAGGGACTGGGAGGAACTGGTTTATACTGGGAGGGACTGGGAGGGGTTTTAGGCCTTACTGGGGTGGACTGGGAGGAACTGGGAGGAGGTTTGGGGTCACTGGTTTGTACTGGGAGGGACTGGGAGGGAACTGGGCCTTACTGGGATGGACTGGGATGGACTGGTTTATACTGGGAGGGACTGGGAAGAGATTGGGCCTTACTGGGAGGGACTGGGAGAGGTTTGGGGTTACTGGGATTGGATTTGGGCCTTACTGGGATGGACTGGGAGGTGACTGGGAGGGACTGGGATGGACTGGAGTGGCCTTAAAGGGACAGCGACACCTCCCAATTCCCTCCCAGTCCCTCCCAGTACAAACCAGTAACCCCAAACCTCTTCCCAGTTCTCTCCCAGTGCCTCCCAGTCCCCTCCAGTATAAACCAGTAACCCCAAATCCCCTCCCAGTTCATTCCCAGTATAAACCAGTAAACCCGAAAATCCCTCCCAGTTTAAACCAGTGACCCCAAATCCTCTCCCGGTTCATCCCAGTAAGGCCCAATCCCCTCCCAGTATAAACCAGTAACCCCAGACCTCCTCCCAGTTCCTCCCAGTACAAACCAGTGACCCCAAATCCCCTCTCAGTCCCTTCCCAGTTCCTCCCAGTCCATCCCAGTACAAACCAGTAACCCCAAAATTCCCTCCCAGTCCATCCCAGTACAAACCAGTTAGCACAAATCCTCTCCCAGTCCCTTCCCAGTTCCTTCCCAGTCCGTTCCTGTCCATCCCAGTCCCTCCCAGTTCGTCCCAGGAACTCCCAGTTTCCTCCCAGTACCTCCCAGTAAGGCCCCGTCCCCTCCCAGTATAAACCAGTAACCCCAAATCCCCTGCCAGTTCCCTCCCAGTTCATCCCAGTCCAAACCAGTCAGTTTCTCTCCTTTATTAATTACATTAATTAATTATTCATGGCCCCTCCTCCCCCCGCCCCTCCCCCCCGGGGGCGGGGCTTGGCTCTGGCCCCTCCCCCCCACTCCCGACCCGCGGGAAATTTTTTTTTTAAATTTTTTTTTTCTTTTTTTTTTAAGGGGGGGGGGTCCCCGCCCCTCCCCCACCCCCGGGAAACCCCAAAAATTCCCCAAAAAATTCCCAAAAATTTCCCCAAAAATTCCCAAAAAACTTAAAAATAAAAATTTAAAAAAAAAAAAAAAAATTCCTATGAAAAATTAAAAAAAAAAAAATTCCCAAAAAATTTCCCTTTAAAAATTAAAGAAACCGCGCAGGCCCCGCCCCCTCATTTGCATAGCCACACCCACTCAGAGAGCCACAGATCAAGCCCCGCCCACTCTGAAAAGGGTGGGGGTAATGGAGGGGCGGGGCTTGAGCACGGCCCCGCCCAGAGCACCATAAATGGAAAAAGGGGCGGGGCCTGGCACGGTGGGGGAAGGGGCGTGGTCAGGATGCTTTGGGGGCGTGGCCACATCAGTCTGGGGGCGTCCCCATGCAAAAGGGGCGTGGCCTGAAAAGTCAGACCTGTCCACATGAGTGGGCGTGGCCAGGTGAGTCTAAAGTGGGCGTGGCCTGGTGTGATTGACATGTCCAGGTGAGAGTGGGTGTGGCCAGGGGAGTGTGATTGACACATCCACATAAGTGGGCGTGGCCTGGTGAGTTGTGACCTGTCCGCATGAGTGGGCGTGGCCTGATGACCCTGGGGGCATGTCCATGCAAAGGGGGCGTGGCCAGGGGAGTGTGATTGACACATCCACCTGAGTGGGTGTGGTCAGGAGACTCTGGGGGCGTGGCCGGATAAGTGCTATTGACCTGTCCACGTAAGTGGGCGTGGCCAGGGGGGTGTGATTGACAGGTCCACCTGAGTGGGCGTGGCGAGGAGACTCGGGGGGTGATTCCATGCAAAGGGGCGTGGTCAGGGGAGTGTGATTGACATGTCCAGGTGAGAGTGGGCGTGGCCAGGGGAGTGTGATTGACACGTCCAGGTGAATGGGCGTGGCCTGGTGAGCCTGGGGGCGTGGCCGGGGAAGTGTGATTGACCTGTCCATGTGAGTAGGCGTGGCCAGGTGAGTCTAAGGTGGGCGTGGCTTAGGGAGTGTGATTGACAAGTCCACAGGAGTGGGCGTGGCCAGGAGACTCAGGGGCTGTGTCTATACAAAGGGGCGTGGCCAGGGGAGTGTGATTGACATGTCCAGGTGAGAGTGGGCGTGGCCAGGGCAGTGTGATTGACAGGTCCATGTGTGAGTGGGTGTGGCCAGGAGACTCTGGGGGCGTGTCCATAGCCCCCACCCACGCCAGTGGGCGTGTCCTGTCACGGCAGTGGGCGTGGCTATGCTAAGGGGCGTGGCCAGGGGAGTGTGATCACGCCCACCCAAGTGGGTGTGGCCTGGGCAGTGTGATTGACAGGCCCATGTGTGAGTGGGCGTGGCCAGGAGACTCTGGGGGCGTGTCCATGCAAGGGGGTGTGGCCAGGGCAGTATGATTGACACGTCCACGGGAGTGGGCGTGGCCTGGTGAGTCTCGGGGCATGTCCATGCCAAAGGGGCGTGGCCAGGGGTGTAATTATCTGTACAAGTGGGCGTGGCCTGAGTCTGGGGGCGTGGCCAGATGAGTGCGATTGACCTGTCCACATTAGTGGGCATGGCCAGGGGAGTGTGATTGACATGTCCAGGTGAGTGGGCGTGGTCAGGAGACTCCGGGGGCGTGTCCGTAGGCCCCACCCACCCGAGTGGGCGTGTCCCGATGCGGCTGTGGGCGTGGCTATGCAAAGGGCAGTGTGACTGACAAGTCCAGCTGAGTGGGCGTGGCCAGGATACTCTGGGGGCGTGTCCCTAGGCCCCACCCACCCGAGTGGGCGTGTCCAGACACGGCGCTGGGTGTGGCTATGCAAAGGGCAGTGTGACTGACAAGTCCAGGTGAGTGGGCGTGGCCAGGAGACTGGGGGCGTGTCCATGCAAAGGGGGCGTGTCCCCAGGCCCCACCCACCCGAGTGGGCGTGTCTAGGCTCAGCAGTGGGCGTGGCTATGCAAAGGGGAGCATGATTGACAGGTCCATGTGAGAGTGGGCGTGGCCTGGCGAGTTGTGGGGGCGTGTCCATGCAGAGGGGGCGTGTCCCCAGGCCGCACCCAGCCGAGTGGGCGTGTCCCGGCGGCTCGGTGGGCGTGGCTAAACCCTGGGCAGCAGCGACCTCTGGCAGCGGCTGAGCTTGCGCTGGGCCCCGCCCCTTTTCCACCAGAGCGCGGCCACGCCCCCCAGCGCCGCGGCCACGCCCAGCAGCGCCACAGGCCCCGCCCACGCCCCCGGCCCCGCCCCCACCGCGATGACGATCACCTCCTCCCCTCCCCCACCCTCCCCGGGGGTGTTGGGGGGCGTGGCCGGGCCGGCCCCGCCCCCCGCGCAGCCCAGCCAATCGCGGAGCGCCGATTTGGGGTAGCCGGGAGCCAATCGCAGCGCGGCGTTGTCGAACTTCCAGTACAGGTGCGAGCGGTAGAAGTAGGTGAAGGCTGCGGGGGGAATGGTTTGTACTGGTTTGGACTGGGAGGGACTGGTTTGGGGTTTGGGCCTAACTGGGAGGGACTGGGGGAAACTGGGAAGGGTTTGGGATAAACTGGGAGGGACTGGGATGGACTGGGAGGAAGCGGGAAGTGATTTGGAGTCAATTTGGGGTTACTGGTTTGAACTGGTTTATACTGGTTTGGACCAGTTTAGGGTTTGGGCCTAACTGGGAGGGACTGGGAGGGACTGGGATGGACTGGGAGGAAGCGGGAAGTGATTTGGGGTCAATTTGGGGTTACTGGTTTGTACTGGTTTGGACTGGTTTGGACTGCTTTGGGGTTTGGGTCTTACTGGGAGGGACTGGGAGAAACTGGGAGGGGTTTGGGGTAAACTGGGAGGGACTGGGATGGACTGGGAGGGACTGGGATGGACTGGGAGGGACTGGGATGGACTGGAAGGAACCGGGAAGTGATTTGGAGTCAATTTGGGGTTACTGGTTTGTACTGGTTTGGACTGGTTTGGACTGCTTTGGGGTTTGGGTCTTACTGGGAGGGACTGGGAGAAACTGGGAGGGGTTTGGGATAAACTGGGAGAGACTGGGATGGACTGGGAGTCACTGGGAGGGACTGGGATGGACTGGGAGGGACTGGGATGGACTGGAAGGAACCGGGAAGTGATTTGGAGTCAATTTGGGGTTACTGGTTTGGACTGGGAGGGACTGGTTTGGACTGGTTTGGGGTTTGGGCCTAACTGGGAGGGACTGGGAGAAACTGGGAGGGGTTTGGGGTAAACTGGGAGGGACTGGGATGGACTGGGATGGACTGGGAGGAAGCGGGAAGTGATTTGGAGTCAATTTGGGGTTACTGGTTTATACTGGTTTGGACTGGTTTGGGCTTTTTCCTTACTGGTTTGGGGTTTGGGCCTAACTGGGATGAACTGGGAGGGACTGGGAAGGGAAAAGTGGGCGTGGTCAGCTCCCAATCGGCCCCGCCCCTTTCTCACACACACACACACACACACACACCCCCCATTTACAGCGCCCCCTGCTGGCCCGGAGGACCCAAACCCCAAAAATTCCCCAAAAAAATCACAAAAAATCCCAAAAAAATCCCAAAATCCCCCAAAATTTCACCAATTTCTGCGGGGATTTTTGGGAATTTTTGGGAATTTCGAGAATTTCGGGGATCTCACCGTCGTCGGGGCCCATGAAGGCTCCGCGGGGCCCTGGGGGCACCCCCCAGACCTCGATGCTCTTGGGGTACTCAGGGTCCACAGCTCCCTGCGCCTCGTTGAAGCGGTAGTACCTGAAATGGGAAATTCGGGAAAAATTGGGAGAAATTTGGGGATTTTTAGGGAAAATTCTGGGAAATTCGGGGAAATTTGGAGAAATTCGGGGAAATTTGGGGATTTTCGGGGAAATTTGAGCGAAAATTGGGGAAATTTGGGCAAAATTTGGGGGAATTTGGGGGAAAATTCAGGGAAATTTGGAAATTTTTGGGGAAATTCATGAAAATTTGGAGGAAATTTGGGGAAATTTGGGGATTTTTGGGGAAATTTGGGGGGAAATTTGGGGGAATTTTGGGGGAAAATGGGGAAAATTGGGGAAATTTGGGCAAAATTTGGGGGAAAACTGGGGAAATCTGGGGGAAAGTCGAGGAAAATTGGAGGAAAATTGGGGAAAGTTGGGGGGAAATTCCAGGAAATTTTGGTGAAATTTGGGCAATTTGGGGATTTTGGGGATTTTGGGGTACTCAGGGTCCACAGCTCCCTGCGCCTCGGTGAAGCGGTAGTACCTGAAATGGGAAATTTGGGGGATTTTGGGGAAATTCGGGGAAATTCGGGGAAATTTGGGGGTTTTCGGGAAAATTTGAGCGAAAATTGGGGAAATTTGGGCAAAAATGGGGAAATCTGGGGGAAAATTCGGGGAAATTTGGGGAATTTTGGGGAAATTCGGGGAAATTCGGGGAAATTTGGGGATTTTCAGGAAAATTCGGGGAAATTTGGGGATTTTCGGGAAAATTCGGGAAAATTTGGGGAAATTTGGGAAATTTTGGGGGAATTTTGGGGGAAAATGGGGAAAATTTGGGGGAATTTGGGAGAAATTTGGGGATTTTGGGGTACTCAGGGTCCACAGCTCCCTGCGCCTCGTTGAAGCGGTAGTACCTGAAATGGGGAAATTCGGGGGATTTTGGGGAAATTCGGGGAAATTCGGGGAAATCTGGGGAAATTTGGGGGAATTTTGGGGGAAAATGGGGAAAATTTGGGGAAAATTTGGGAAAAAATTGGGGAAATTTGGGCAAAAATTGGGGAAATTTGGGCAAAAATTGGGGAAATCCGGGGGAAAATTTGGGGAAATTTGAGGATTTTCAGGAAAATTCATGGAAATTTGGGGGAAATTTGGGGATTTTGGGAGAAATTTTGGGGAAATTTGGAGATTTTTAGGGAAAATTGGGGAAATTTCAGGGATTTGGGGGGAATTCAGGGAAATTTGGGGATTTTGGGGGAATTCTGGGGCAATTTGGGGGGAATTTGGGAGATTTGGGGGAATTTGCAGAAACGTGGGCAAAAATTGGGGAAATTTGGGCAAAAATGGAGGAAATTAGGGAGAAATTTGAGGAAATTTTGGGGAAATTTGGGAGAAATTCGGGGAAATTTGGGGATTTTTGGGAAAATTTGAGTGAAAATTGGAGAAATTTGGGTAAATTTGGGGGAAAATTGGGGAAATCTGGGGGAAAGTTGAGGAAAATTGGGGAAATTTGGGGAAATTTGGGGGAAATTCCAGGAAATTTGGGTGAAATTTGGGGAAATCTGAGGATTTTCAGGAAAATTCATGGAAATTTGGGGGAAATTTGGGGATTTTGGGAGAAATTTTGGGGAAATTTGGGGGAATTTTGGGGGAAAATGGGGAAAATTAGGGGGAAATTTGGGAAATTTGGGGATTTTCAGGAAAATTCATGGAAATTTGGGGAAAATTTGGGGAAATTTGGGGATTTTTGGGAAAATTTGGGGGAAATTTGGGAAATTTGGGGGAATTTTGGGGGAAAATGGGGGAAATTTGGGGGAAAATTCGGGGAAATTTGAGGATTCTCAGGAAAATTCATGGAAATTTGGGGATTTTGGGAGAAATTTTGGGGAAATTTTTGGATTTTTAGGGAAAATTGGGGAAAATTCAGGGATTTGGGGGGAATTCAGGGAAATTTGGGGATTTTGGGGGGAATTCTGAGGCAATTTGGGGGATTTTGGGGGAATTTGCAGAGGCGTGGGCAAAAATTGGGGAAATTTGGGGAAAATTGGAGGAAAATTGGGGAGAATTTGGGAGAAATTTGGGAAAATTCGGGGAAATTCGGGGATTTTCGGGAAAATTTGAGCAAAAACTGGGGAAATTTGGGCAAAATTTGGGGGAAATTGGGGATTTTTGGGGAAAATTTGGGGGAAAATTGGGGAAATCTGGGGGGAAATTGGGGATTTTTGGGGAAAATTTGGGGATTTGGGGAAAATTTGGGGATTTTCGGGAGAAATTTGAATATTTTCTGGGAAATTTTGGGATTTTTAGAGGAAATTGGGGGAAAGGCTGAGATTTTGGGGGAAAATTTGGGGATTTTTGGGGAGATTTGGGAGGAATTTGGGGGAAATTTGGGAAAATTCAGGGAATTTTGGGGTGAAATTTGGGGGAAATTTGGGGATTTTGGGAGGAAAGTTGGGGATTTTTGGGAAAATTCAGGGAACTTTGGGGAAAATTTGGGAATTTTGGGGAAATGTCAGGAAACCTCAAGAAGGTCCTGGAAGGCACAGGAAGAGACAGAGAAGGTGCAGACAGGTCCTGGCAGGTGCAGAAAGAGCCCCGAAAATCACGGGAAAAAAATCCAAAAAAATCCCAAAAATTTTTTAAAAAATCCTAAAAAATCCCAGAAGGTCCTGGAAGATCCAGAAAGGTCCTGGAAGATTCAGAGAAGTGTCGAGAAGGTCCTGGAAGGCACAGAAAGAGGCAGAGAAGGTACAGACAGGTCCTGACAGGTGCATAAAGAGCCAAAAAAAGTGGGAAAAAAAAATCCCATAAAATCCCGGAAGGTCCTGGAAGGTCCTGAAAGTTCTAGAAAGGTCCTGGAAGGTGCAGAAAGAGATAGAAAAGGTCCTGGAAGATGCATAAAAAGCTCCAAAAGTCGCAGAAAAAAAAATCCCAAAAAATCCCAGAAATTCCTGGAAGGTCCTGGAAGGTTCTGGAAGGTCCAAAAAGGTTTAGAAAAGTCTCAAAAAGGTCCTGGAAGATGCATAAAAAGCCCCAGAAATCGCAGGAAAAAAAATCCCAAAAATTCCCAGAAAATAAAAAAAAAATCCCAGAAGGTCCCGGAAGGTCCTGGAAGGTCCCGAAAGTTCCAGAAAAGTTCTGGAAAGTGCAGAAAGAGACAGAAAAGGTCCTGAAAGATGCATAAAGAGCCCTTAAAGTCCCAGAAAATAATTCCCAAAGAATCCCACAAAACCCCCAAAGGTCCTGAAAGGTCCTGGAAGGTGCATAAAGAAGCATAAAAGGTCCTGGCAGGTGCATAGGAAGCCTTAGAACTCCCAGAAAAAGTTCCCCAAAAATTCCAGAAGGTCCTGGAAGCTCCCGAAAGATCTGGAAAGGTCCTGGAAGGTGCAGAAAAAGACAGGGAATATCCCGACAGGTCCTGGAAGATGCATAAAAAGCCCCAGAAATCCCAGAAAAAAAATCCCAAAAATGCCCAGAAAATAGAGAAAAAATCCCAGAAGGTCCCGGAAGGTGCAGAAAGAGACAGAAAAGGTCCTGGAAGGTGCATAGAGAGCCAAAAAAATCCAGGAAAAAATCCCCAAAAATTCCCAAAAATTCCCGGAAGGTCCCGGAAGGTTCCGGACGGTGCAGAAAGAAGCAGAGAAGGTCCTGGAAGATACAAAAAAAGGCAGAAAAGATCCCAACAGGTCCTGGAAGATGCATAAAAAGCCCCAGAAATCCCAGAAAAAAAATCCCAAAAATCCCAGAAGGTCCCGGAAGCTCCCGAAAGATCTGGAAAGGTCCTGGAAGGTGCAGAAAAAGACAGGAAATATCCCGACAGGTCCTGGAAGATGCATAAAAAGCCCCAGAAATCCCAGAAAAAAAATCCCAAAAATACCCAGAAAATAGAGAAAAAATCCCAGAAGGTCCCGGAAGGTGCAGAAAGAGACAGAAAAGGTCCTGGAAGGTACATAGAGAGCCAAAAAAATCCAGGAAAAAATCCCCAAAAATTCCCGGAAGGTTCCGGACAGTGCAGAAAGAAGCAGAGAAGGTCCTGGAAGATACAAAAAAAGGCAGAAAAGATCCCAACAGGTCCTGGAAGATACATAAAAAGCTCTGAAACTCCCAGAAAAAAATCCCCAAAAATTCCCGGAAGGTCCCGGAAGGTTCCGGACAGTGCAAAAAGAAGCAGAGAAGGTCCTGGAAGATACAAAAAAAGGCAGAAAAGATCCCAACAGGTCCTGGAAGATACATAAAAAGCTCTGAAACTCCCAGAAAAAAAATCCCAAAAATTTCCAGAAAATCCCGGCAGGTCCTGGACGATCCCAGGAAGGTCCTGGCAGGGCAGAGGGACGCACTTGTCGCCGCGGAAGAGGTAGGTGTTGCCGCTGGGCAGCCAGAGCAGCGCGGCGTCGATTCCGTCGGCCGGAACACCGCGGCCGAGCTCGGCCAGGGGCCGGGGGTAGCCTGGGGCCAGGACGCCCTCGTCGAACAGCCAGTGGCGCGAGCCTGGGGTTGGGCAGAAAACGGGAGAAATCGGGAAAAAATGGAAAAAAAATCAGCCAGAAATGGGTTGGGAGTAGCGGGAAAAATTATGGGAGAAATAGCCCAAAAAAGGGCAAAAAAATCAGAGAGAATCAGCACGAAACACTCGAAAAATGCCCCAAAAATACTGCAGAAATCACCCCAGAAATGTCCCCAAAACCACTCTAAATACACCCAAAATCACCCCAAAAACACTGCAAAATCACCCCAAAATCACCCCAAAATCACTGCAAAAATACCCCAAAAGAACCCCAAAATCACCACAAAAATACTGCAAAATCACTGCAAAATCACCCCAAAAATACTGCAAAAACACCCCAAAATAACCCCAAAAGAACCCCAAAATCACCCCAAAATAACTGCAAAATCACCCCAAAAATACTGCAAAATCACCCCAAAATCACCCCAAAAGAACCCCAAAATCACCCCAAAATAACTGCAAAATCACCCCAAAAATACTGCAAAATCACCCCAAAATCACCCCAAAAGAACCCCAAAATCACCCCAAAATAACTGCAAAATCACCCCAAAATCACCCCAAAAATACCCCAAAATAACCCCAAAATCACCCCAAAATCACTGCAAAAACACCCCAAAAATACTGCAAAAATACCCCAAAATCACCCCAAAATCACCCCAAAAATACTGCAAAAATACCCCAAAATCACCCCAAAAAATAACTGCAAAAATACCCCAAAATAACCCCAAAATAACTGCAAAAATACCCCAAAATCACCCCAAAATCACCCCAAAATAACTGCAAAAATCTTCCCAGAAATGCCCCAACATAATTCGAAAATCACCACAGAAATCACTCGAAAAGACCCAAAAATAACCCCAAAAACACTCAAAAATCACCCTGAAACCACCCAAAAAAACCCTAAAATTGTCCCCCAGAATAGCCTAAAATCACCC
The DNA here is from genome assembly GCA_036630365.1 of Acanthiza pusilla. Classification (NCBI taxonomy): domain Eukaryota; kingdom Metazoa; phylum Chordata; class Aves; order Passeriformes; family Acanthizidae; genus Acanthiza; species Acanthiza pusilla. The sequence goes on from JAXCHO010000968.1 coordinate 25,997, forward strand.
CAAAATAACACCAAAATCACCCCAAAAATAACCCGAAAATCACCCCAGAAATGGCCAAAAATCATCCCAAAATCACTGCAAAAACACGGGAAAATAACCCAAAAATCACCCCCAAAAAACCCGAAAAATCACCCAAAAATAACCCCAAAATCTCCCCAAAATTCCCAATAAATCCCCAATAAATTCCCAATAAATTCCCAATAAATTCCCAATAAAATCCCAATAAATCCCCAATAAATTCCCAATAAATCCCCAATAAAATCCCACTAAAATCCCAATAAATCCCCAATAGATTCCCAATAAATTCCCAATAAATTCCCAATAAATCCCCATTAAATTCCCAATAAATTCCCAATAAACTCCCAATAAATCCCCATTAAATTCCCAATAAACTCCTGATAAGTTCCCAATAAATTCCCAATGAAATGTCAATAAAATTCCCAATAAATCCCCAATAAAATCACATTAATTTCCCAATAGATCCCCAATAAAATTCAAATAAAATCATAATAATTTCGCAATAAAACCCCAATAAATTCCCTATAAATTCAAAAAAAAAATCCCAATAAATTCCCGATAAATTCCCAATAAAATCCCAACAAAATTCAAATAAAATTCCCAATAAATTCCTGATAAATCCCCAATAAATTCCCAATAAATCCCCAATAAAATCACATTAAATTCCCAATAAAATTCAAATAAAATCTGAATAATTTCCCAATAAATTCCTGATAAATCCCCAATAAATTCCCAGTAATTTCCCAATAAACTCCCAATAATTTCCCCCATAAATTCCCAATAAATTCCCAATAAATCCCCAATAAATTAAAAAAAAATTCCCTATAAAATCCCAATAAATTCCCAATAAACTCCCAATAAATCCCCAATAAATTCCCAATAAATTCCTAATAAATCCCCAATAAATTCCCAATAAATCCCCAATAAATCCCCAATAAATCCCCAATAAATTCCCAATAAATCCCCAATAAACTCCCAATAAATCCCTAATAAATCCCCAATAAATCCCCAATAAATCCCCAATAAATCCCCAATAAATTCCCAATAAATTTCCAATAAATTCCCAATAAAATCCCAATAAAATCCCAATAAAATCCCAATAACATCACATTAAATCCCCAATAATTTCCCAATAAATTCCCAATAAATCCCCAAGAAATCCCCAATAAATCCCCAATAAATCCCCAATAAATTCCCAATAAATCCCCAATAAATTCCCAATAAATCCCCAATAAATTCCCAATAAATCCCCAATAAATCCCCAATAAATTCCCAATAAATTCCCAATAAATTCCCAATAAATCCCCAATAAATTCCCAATAAATTCCCAATAAATTCCCAATAAACTCCCAATAAATCCCCAATAAATCCCCAATAAATCCCCAATAAATTCCCGACAAATTGCCGATAATTTCCCGGTAACTTCCAGAACTTTCCGCCGCTGACCTTTGAAGAAGACGAACTTGCCGTCGGCTCTCTCGTAGGCAGCGTCGATGCTCGGGGGCAGCCCCGCCCAGAACTGCCCGATGGGCAGGGGGTACCCCGAGAGCACCCGGCCCCCCCGGACCCGCCAGAACCAGCGCTCCTAAAATCAGGAAAAATTCGGGGTTAATCCTAAAAAAAACTGTGAGAAAATCGGGGAAAAGATGGGGAAAATACGGGGAAAAATTGGGGAAAAAATGGGGAAAAATTGGGGAAAATATGGGGAAAAATCCAAAAAAAACTGTGAGAAAATCGGGGGAAAGATGGGGAAAATGTGGGGAAAAAATGGGGAAAAATTGGGGAAAAAATGGGGAAAATATGGGGAAAATTGGGGAAAAATTGGGGAAAATATGGGGAAAATATGGGGAAAAATTGGGGAAAAATTGGGGAAAATATGGGGAAAAAATGAGGGAAAAATTGGGGAAAAATCAGGAAAAAATTGGGGGAGAAATGGGGAAAAAATGGGGAAAAAATGAGGGAAAAATTGGGGGAGAATGGGGGAAATATTGGGGGAGAAATTGTGAAAAAATGGCAGGAAAATGAGGAAAAATTGGGGGAGAATCAGGAAAAAATTGGGGGGAAATGGAGTAAAGTTTGGCCCCCCCGGGACCTGCCAGAACCAGCGCTCCTGGGAGGGAAAAAATCGAGATTAGTCATGGAAAAAATCCGGAGAGAATCGGTGGAGGAATGGGGAAAATATGGGGGAAAAATGGGGAAAATATGGGGGAAATATGGGGAAAAATTGGGGAAAAAATGGGGAAAAATTGGGGAAAAAATGGGGAAAAAATTGGGGAAAAAATGGGGAAAATATGGGGAAAAAATGGGGAAAAATCAGGAAAAAATTGGGGGAGAATGGGGAAAAAATTGGGGCAAAATGGAGTAAAGTTTGGCCCCAGAACCAGCGCTCCTGGGATCGGGAAAAAATTGGGATTAGTCATGGAAAAAATCCGGAGAGAATCAGTGAAAAATTGGGGAAAATATGGGGAAAAATTGGGGGAAAAATGAGGGAAAAATTGGGGGAGAAATGGTGAAAAAATGGGGAAAATATGGGGAAAGATTAAGGGAAAATCAGGAAAAAATCCGGAGAGAATTGGTGAAAAAATGGGGAAAATATGGGGAAAAATTGGGGGAAAATCGGCAAAGAAATGGACAAAAAAGAGTGAAAAATGGGGGGAAAATGGTGAAAAAATGGGGGAAAATGGGGAAAAACACAA
>JAXCHO010000969.1:0-32425 GCA_036630365.1 Acanthiza pusilla
TAAAAAGCTTTCCAGAGGGACCTGACCCCTTCATATACTAATATTTCCTAACCACCTAAAAAGCAAAATTGAAATACAACCCCCCAAATTTGATTAAAAATTTAAAATCAAAACAAATACAAAAACCATACAGGTCTTGTAACTTGGGAGAAGGCATTTTCTTTTGTTTTCACAGGTACAAAGCTCGAAGAAATTCCAGCAAAAGTATGTGAAATCCTGTCACATCAGCAAGCAGTCGCAGAAAAAAGAAAAAAAAAAAAACAAAAGAAAAAAGAAAAAAAAAAAAACAAAAACACGAGAAGCAAAAACCCACAGCTGAGCTAGCAAAACCAACAAGAAAAAGTAATCTGTCAAAAAAGACAGCCCAAAAACAAAATGAACTTTATAATTTACATGAATATATGTTATGATTTTTTTTCTTTGTATTAATTGTTATAATAAAGTTTTACTTGTAATTCAAATCAATGACAAAAAAGCCTGAATTACTTTAGCCAAGTTTACAAACTCTAATACAACACAAAGCCCTAACAAACCCCTTACAACTTGTTTAATTAAAACATTAATTCTCTTCCATTACCATATAAACATAACTGTAAAATTTTTTTTAAAAAATTGTATTATATAATATTATCTAATTATACTGTATCCATTCATAAACAACTACAAAACTTAAGAAATTTAGCCAACCAAATTACAGTAAATGACCCATCTTAGCTAAACAATTTGTTTCATGACTAGAACTTCATATCTTGGCTAAAGGAACTCTTTAAAATAAGTTTAATTGTGTTTATAGTAATAATTGTAGTGTTAATAGCAATTCCCTGTATACTTCAATGTGTAAAAAAGCTTATATCTTAGTAGTTCATCAAAACGGGGGAGATGTTGGAGAAGGAGCAGAAAGCTCTCCTACATATTATTACTCAGCAAAAGAAAGAATAGAATTAAAAACTGAGTTTGAGCTAGAGAAAAAATAAGCATACCAGCTGATTGAAATACAAACTGGAAAAACCAGCTTTGCAAAGATCTAAACCTGGAGCTGCTATGGTAATCTGAGAACTCTCATAGGCTATACACAAATGACGTAGAACTTGTATCTCCTCCTAAATTGGTTAGTAGAAATTAGCATATTCATCAGGAAACCTGTTAACTAAGCGAACAAAGCAAATTTTGCTCAGACTGCATTTTTCACTCCCTGCTTGCAACTTCCCTCTCCCCTCTTACCATGTGGGATCACCACGGAGCTGCGAGAAGCCGCCACGTGGTCGGTCCCACTTCCCTACCTCATCTACTCAAGAAATAAACCCACATGCTTTGAAAATGGATGCAGAGAGTCTGGCTACATCATTGCAGAAGGAAACCAGGACAATATTACTCTAATACATCTACTTTGGGGAAAGTAACCCTCTTTTCTCTAAAGATGACAATTGCACTATGGAGCCAACAAAACTGAACTCACCACTCTCATACTCACAGCATACATGCTTTTACTTCTGCCTGCAGAGATACAGCTGAGTTCTGGAACACTGCCAAGATAATCACTGCCTCTTCATCGGCTCCTGGGCTTGCAAGTGCACAAGGCCTCAGGAGCCTGAACAAACCTGGCTGTTGGTTGGCCAAGTTTAGTAATGCTACCAGCATAGCGATAGCTGACTCGTTAATTGATGTAGACAGCATTAGACATGCTATATTCCAAAATCAAGCAGCAATTGATTTTTTGCTTTTACTGCATGGGCATGGGTGCAAAGAATTTGACAGGTTATGTTGTATGAACTTAAGTGACCATTCCCGCTCTTCCATCCCTCCACTGCCCTGCACTGACTTGCTCGGCCATCCCCACCTTGACTTCCCCACCCATTTGTCCAGGCCCAGCCTTGCCTTCCCTTCTCCTTCTGGGACTCTCATTGCCTTGCCTACCTCCCCCTTGCCTTGCCTTGCCCTGTAAACACAGCAGTTGCCTTCTGTTGCCCTCAAAGCCCTCACTTGCCTTGCAGGACCTTGCTCACCCCTCCCCCACCTGGAATTCAAGACCCTTCTTTTCGTGACAATTCTTCAACTTGCCTTGCCCTGCCTGCTTCCCTCAGGAAGCCTTCAAGGCCTTCACATACCCGCAGTGTTTCAGGAGCATGGAAGAGGAAGCCCATAGGAGGTCACGTGAAGCCAGACCTGTCTGTCCCAGCAGCTTTTGCCTGGCATCAATTCTTGCATGTATGGAATTTTGGACAGGCAATCCACATTTGTCTTCTGGGCTCCGGAACCAAAATGACAGTTCTTCTGCATTGGAAGGAAAGCAGGTAGCCCCAGTGTTTTAGGTGCAGATTAGAGATGGTGCAGGTGAGAGCAAGGCCAGTCAAATCAATCTTTCCTGGCCACTTCCGCCTGCCAGCAATCTATGAACCTCACCTGTCTTGCCTTGCTAAACCACCATTGCTGTGCATTCCCTTTCATGCCCATTCCCTACCCTAGACCTGCTTACTGCTTGTGTCTGCGACTGAATTCATGTCAAAGGCCCTGCCATATTTGGTCCTGTGCTTGTTGTGCATGTCCACGAGATAATGAAGAAAAGAGAATGAAGAAAACTTTCTTGCTTGACTCCACTTCCTCCTTCCGGTTTTCCTAGCACCTTCAGTTTCAACTCTGTGATTAAAACTTCCGGTCTCCCTAGCACACTCCGATTCAACTCTATGATACAAAACTTCCGGTCTTCCTAGCACCTTCAGTTTTAACTCTGTGGTTAAAACTTCCGGTCTCCCTAGCACATCCAATTTTTAACTCTGTCATACCAACTTCCGGCCTTCCTAGCACATCCGGTTTTTGTAACCAACTCTACTTTTGCTTGTATTGTAGCCTAAAAGACAGGCTACCTGAAACAGAGGCCAAGACAAATTAGGAGTATAAAAAGCAGACAATTTATTTAAGGCCTGCAGAGGCCTTAAAGGTAGATTCAGGCAAACAAAGTCCCCTGTCGGGGACGACACCCAAAATGGACCCCGAGTCACGAGCTCTTCACCTTTTATAAGTTCTGTTTCATTAGCATATTGGCCCTTAATTCTCCAATCGTACCCTCAGGTGATGATGTTAACCACCCCAGGCCTGCTCCCCCCATCTCACAGTTGTTTACATATTTTCAAGCCCTAAGGCAATGAATATGTCCTTGAATCTGTACTCAGAGAGTCTTGTTTTGGCTAAAGGTGCTGGGAACAGGGGATTTTAGCACTTTGTAAGAAGCACAGAACTACAGCAAGTTACAGCTACATGAAGAGTAAAAAACTAGAAATACCTGAAGGCATCAGTATAGCTCATTGTATTATTGCTTGAATTGCCATTGTTTGTTAGACAGCCTTGTCATTGTTTGCTAGCAGCCAATCTTAATGTGCCACAGTAATTATGAAAAGGTATAAGAGCAGCAGCAGCAGAGAATAATTAAGAGCTTCTTCTGGCTAATTCTAAACAAAACTCAGCTCCCACTTTTCACCACAGTTAAATAAAACTAGTGTTCTGGAAATGATCTTTCCTCTCCTTTGCGGTGGATGCCAGTCCCTATTGTCCCTACTGACTATATTTCACTTATCATTGTGGGATGGTTTTGGCACCTATGGAATGAATGCCTTTGGATAAAATGAAAATCCTGCAAATCAAAAGCCTCTTTGCATAAGGGGAAGATGAAGAAAGCAGAGAAGTTTTCAGATGTATCTTAGCTTGCTTTTTACATTAATTTTACCTTTGCTTCTGATGCCAAAGTGATTTTTGCCTTTTTACTTTTCTGTATTTGTGACCTTGCCAGTAGTTTTTCCCCAGCCAGAAAGACCAAACTCATTGCAGAGCTCCAAGCCCTGGAGGGCACAAGGCCCCTCTCCTGTCTTGCTTCTTCCTGGGAACCAAGCCTGACAACAAGATCTTCAAGACACATTTTAGTCAACAAGTCCAACTAGTACCAAGGGTGGGGGGGCTCCAGAGAAGGGGCTTGACCTGGGGGGAATTGCATCCCCACTTGTCCTCTGAATTGGTGCTTTTGATCAATGATGCTAATTTCCTAAAACCTAGAAGACTGTATTCAGCCGGGGGGAGGGGTGGGCGTTTGTGGATATTCTTCCTGGAACTGTCCCTGGAGCTCCAGTAAAGATCCACTTTTATCTTATCTCCTATACTGAAAGGATCTTGAGTTTCATTTCTAGGCTGAAAAAGGCAGCATTTCAGATGAGTTATTCTCCAGCTGCACTGTTACAAACACTGGAAAAATGAAAGACCATTCACTTTAAGCACTCAAAACACAGCTCCTTCTACCCATATTCTCCCTACTGGAACTATAGGATCAGTCTTCTCTGTGGGTTTTGCCCTCCCTATCCATTCAAAGTCCCACATAGTCTTGCTTGTCAGGTGCCAAGCTATGGTATCCACCCCCCCCCCCACCACGCCCCAGAAACCCGGTCTTATCGCCACTTGAGGTGATAGGAGCAGAAGCAAACAAGGTGGTTACTATGACTGTTCCAGGGGAATGGCACTGGTGCCAAGTACCCACTCCGCACTTACGTCGGCAGGAGTAATGGGTGGGAGCAGGAAGAGGGGGGAGGTAACTGCTCTTCTGTTTGTGATTTAACAGGATACCTGCAACCCATACACCCCCTGGAGCAAAACATCTGGGTGACCCTGGCTAAGGCAACTGGACAAGATCCCTTATGCCTTAGCACTGCTGCGCCTCAGAAGCCATTCACAAAGTGTCTGATCGGCATCCTTCTCACCACCCCTGAACTGCCACAGTTATGGAACAGCACCCCTGCCTCCTCAGCCTGCCCGGATACATTGTCTCCCCGTGGGAAATTCCCTGCTTTACCCCCACAGGAACTGCAGATTTTAGGCACCTTGAATGCACATAGCTGTACCACCTTCACATTTCTCAGCACAAGGAATAGCCCTATGGCTTGGTGGGTCAATGCCACAACACCATGCTACCCGAGTGTTTCACACCGGTGTAATTCAATCACAAACTAAAACTAACCTTGAGTTTTAGTATACATATGCAACTCCCGCAGGGCATTTTCTTAATCTGTGCGGACTGAGCATGGACCAGAGTGCCAATGGCAATTAAAGGTGGTCCATCTACTTTGGGGAAAGTAACCCTCTTTTCTCTAAAGATGACAATTGCACTATGGAGCCAACAAAACTGAACTCACCACTCTCATACTCACAGCATACATGCTTTTACTTCTGCCTGCAGAGATACAGCTGAGTTCTGGAACACTGCCAAGATAATCACTGCCTCTTCATCGGCTCCTGGGCTTGCAAGTGCACAAGGCCTCAGGAGCCTGAACAAACCTGGCTGTTGGTTGGCCAAGTTTAGTAATGCTACCAGCATAGCGATAGCTGACTCGTTAATTGATGTAGACAGCATTAGACATGCTATATTCCAAAATCAAGCAGCAATTGATTTTTTGCTTTTACTGCGTGGGCATGGGTGCAAAGAATTTGACAGGTTATGTTGTATGAACTTAAGTGACCATTCCCGCTCTTCCATCCCTCCACTGCCCTGCACTGACTTGCTCGGCCATCCCCACCTTGACTTCCCCACCCATTTGTCCAGGCCCAGCCTTGCCTTCCCTTCTCCTTCTGGGACTCTCATTGCCTTGCCTACCTCCCCCTTGCCTTGCCTTGCCCTGTAAACACAGCAGTTGCCTTCTGTTGCCCTCAAAGCCCTCACTTGCCTTGCAGGACCTTGCTCACCCCTCCCCCACCTGGAATTCAAGACCCTTCTTTTCGTGACAATTCTTCAACTTGCCTTGCCCTGCCTGCTTCCCTCAGGAAGCCTTCAAGGCCTTCACATACCCGCAGTGTTTCAGGAGCATGGAAGAGGAAGCCCATAGGAGGTCACGTGAAGCCAGACCTGTCTGTCCCAGCAGCTTTTGCCTGGCATCAATTCTTGCATGTATGGAATTTTGGACAGGCAATCCACATTTGTCTTCTGGGCTCCGGAACCAAAATGACAGTTCTTCTGCATTGGAAGGAAAGCAGGTAGCCCCAGTGTTTTAGGTGCAGATTAGAGATGGTGCAGGTGAGAGCAAGGCCAGTCAAATCAGTCTTTCCTGGCCACTTCCGCCTGCCAGCAATCTATGAACCTCACCTGTCTTGCCTTGCTAAACCACCATTGCTGTGCATTCCCTTTCATGCCCATTCCCTACCCTAGACCTGCTTACTGCTTGTGTCTGCGACTGAATTCATGTCAAAGGCCCTGCCATATTTGGTCCTGTGCTTGTTGTGCATGTCCACGAGATAATGAAGAAAAGAGAATGAAGAAAACTTTCTTGCTTGACTCCACTTCCTCCTTCCGGTTTTCCTAGCACCTTCAGTTTCAACTCTGTGATTAAAACTTCCGGTCTCCCTAGCACACTCCGATTCAACTCTATGATACAAAACTTCCGGTCTTCCTAGCACCTTCAGTTTTAACTCTGTGGTTAAAACTTCCGGTCTCCCTAGCACATCCAATTTTTAACTCTGTCATACCAACTTCCGGCCTTCCTAGCACATCCGGTTTTTGTAACCAACTCTACTTTTGCTTGTATTGTAGCCTAAAAGACAGGCTACCTGAAACAGAGGCCAAGACAAATTAGGAGTATAAAAAGCAGACAATTTATTTAAGGCCTGCAGAGGCCTTAAAGGTAGATTCAGGCAAACAAAGTCCCCTGTCGGGGACGACACCCAAAATGGACCCCGAGTCACGAGCTCTTCACCTTTTATAAGTTCTGTTTCATTAGCATATTGGCCCTTAATTCTCCAATCGTACCCTCAGGTGATGATGTTAACCACCCCAGGCCTGCTCCCCCCATCTCACAGTTGTTTACATATTTTCAAGCCCTAAGGCAATGAATATGTCCTTGAATCTGTACTCAGAGAGTCTTGTTTTGGCTAAAGGTGCTGGGAACAGGGGATTTTAGCACTTTGTAAGAAGCACAGAACTACAGCAAGTTACAGCTACATGAAGAGTAAAAAACTAGAAATACCTGAAGGCATCAGTATAGCTCATTGTATTATTGCTTGAATTGCCATTGTTTGTTAGACAGCCTTGTCATTGTTTGCTAGCAGCCAATCTTAATGTGCCACAGTAATTATGAAAAGGTATAAGAGCAGCAGCAGCAGAGAATAATTAAGAGCTTCTTCTGGCTAATTCTAAACAAAACTCAGCTCCCACTTTTCACCACAGTTAAATAAAACTAGTGTTCTGGAAATGATCTTTCCTCTCCTTTGCGGTGGATGCCAGTCCCTATTGTCCCTACTGACTATATTTCACTTATCATTGTGGGATGGTTTTGGCACCTATGGAATGAATGCCTTTGGATAAAATGAAAATCCTGCAAATCAAAAGCCTCTTTGCATAAGGGGAAGATGAAGAAAGCAGAGAAGTTTTCAGATGTATCTTAGCTTGCTTTTTACATTAATTTTACCTTTGCTTCTGATGCCAAAGTGATTTTTGCCTTTTTACTTTTCTGTATTTGTGACCTTGCCAGTAGTTTTTCCCCAGCCAGAAAGACCAAACTCATTGCAGAGCTCCAAGCCCTGGAGGGCACAAGGCCCCTCTCCTGTCTTGCTTCTTCCTGGGAACCAAGCCTGACAACAAGATCTTCAAGACACATTTTAGTCAACAAGTCCAACTAGTACCAAGGGTGGGGGGGCTCCAGAGAAGGGGCTTGACCTGGGGGGAATTGCATCCCCACTTGTCCTCTGAATTGGTGCTTTTGATCAATGATGCTAATTTCCTAAAACCTAGAAGACTGTATTCAGCCGGGGGGAGGGGTGGGCGTTTGTGGATATTCTTCCTGGAACTGTCCCTGGAGCTCCAGTAAAGATCCACTTTTATCTAATCTCCTATACTGAAAGGATCTTGAGTTTCATTTCTAGGCTGAAAAAGGCAGCATTTCAGATGAGTTATTCTCCAGCTGCACTGTTACAAACACTGGAAAAATGAAAGACCGTTCACTTTAAGCACTCAAAACACAGCTCCTTCTACCCATATTCTCCCTACTGGAACTATAGGATCAGTCTTCTCTGTGGGTTTTGCCCTCCCTATCCATTCAAAGTCCCACATAGTCTTGCTTGTCAGGTGCCAAGCTATGGTATCCACCCCCCCCCCCACCACGCCCCAGAAACCCGGTCTTATCGCCACTTGAGGTGATAGGAGCAGAAGCAAACAAGGTGGTTACTATGACTGTTCCAGGGGAATGGCACTGGTGCCAAGTACCCACTCCGCACTTACGTCGGCAGGAGTAATGGGTGGGAGCAGGAAGAGGGGGGAGGTAACTGCTCTTCTGTTTGTGATTTAACAGGATACCTGCAACCCATACACCCCCTGGAGCAAAACATCTGGGTGACCCTGGCTAAGGCAACTGGACAAGATCCCTTATGCCTTAGCACTGCTGCGCCTCAGAAGCCATTCACAAAGTGTCTGATCGGCATCCTTCTCACCACCCCTGAACTGCCACAGTTATGGAACAGCACCCCTGCCTCCTCAGCCTACCCGGATACATTGTCTCCCCGTGGGAAATTCCCTGCTTTACCCCCACAGGAACTGCAGATTTTAGGCACCTTGAATGCACATAGCTGTACCACCTTCACATTTCTCAGCACAAGGAATAGCCCTATGGCTTGGTGGGTCAATGCCACAACACCATGCTACCCAAGTGTTTCACACCGGTGTAATTCAATCACAAACTAAAACTAACCTTGAGTTTTAGTATACATATGCAACTCCCGCAGGGCATTTTCTTAATCTGTGCGGACTGAGCATGGACCAGAGTGCCAATGGCAATTAAAGGTGGTCCATCTACTTTGGGGAAAGTAACCCTCTTTTCTCTAAAGATGACAATTGCACTATGGAGCCAACAAAACTGAACTCACCACTCTCATACTCACAGCATACATGCTTTTACTTCTGCCTGCAGAGATACAGCTGAGTTCTGGAACACTGCCAAGATAATCACTGCCTCTTCATCGGCTCCTGGGCTTGCAAGTGCACAAGGCCTCAGGAGCCTGAACAAACCTGGCTGTTGGTTGGCCAAGTTTAGTAATGCTACCAGCATAGCGATAGCTGACTTGTTAATTGATGTAGACAGCATTAGACATGCTATATTCCAAAATCAAGCAGCAATTGATTTTTTGCTTTTACTGCGTGGGCATGGGTGCAAAGAATTTGACAGGTTATGTTGTATGAACTTAAGTGACCATTCCCGCTCTTCCATCCCTCCACTGCCCTGCACTGATTTGCTCAGCCATCCCCACCTTGACTTCCCCACCCATTTGTCCAGGCCCAGCCTTGCCTTCCCTTCCCTTCCCTTCCCTTCTTTTTCTAGAACTCTCATTGTCTTGCTTATCTCTCCCTTGCCTTGCCTTGCCCTGTAAATGCAGCAGTTGCCTTCTGTTGCCCTCAAAGCCTTCACTTGCCTTGCAGGACCTTGCTCACCCCTCCCCCACCTGGAATTCAAGACCCCTCTTTTCGTGGCATTTCTTCAACTTGCCTTGCCCTGCCTGCTTCCCTCAGGAAGCCTTCAAGGCCTTCACATACCCGCAGCGTTTCAGGAGCATGGAAGAGGAAGCCCATAGGAGCCAAACCCGTCTGTCCCAGCAGCTTTTTTCTGGCATCAATTCTTGCATGTACAGGATTTTGGACTGGCAATCCACATTTGTCTTCTGAGCTCTGGGACCAAGATGACAGTTCTTCTGCATTGGAAGGAAAGCAGGTAGCCCCAGTGTTTTAGGTGCAGATTAGAGCTGGCACAGGTGAGAGCAAGACTGTTATTATACACTCAATTGTGGGTTTTGCATTATGAGCAAAGGTAATTAAGGCAACAGATACAACTACAGGTGCAATACATAAGAGATAGAGAACAGTACTTTAAAAATATACAGATCATTAACCATTTAACTATTAGCTACTACCCAGAGTCCACAATCACGGGAGAGTCCCATTTTACAGGTGAGACTTGAAGACCTTTCCCGGGCAAGGTTGTCAAGTTTACCTGAAAAGGGGTTCCAGCTCTCCAAGCCCAATTGGTGAGCCAAAATGACTCAATTGCAGTTTTAGGGTAGAAACATCTGGGATTAAAGATTCAGTACCCGATCAGCTTAGGGCCAGGGCTTGGCCAGTGTCCAGGCCTTACCTGAGAGGGTCTCTCTAAATCTTCTAAACAAGCTTCTATTAATATCAATTCTTTAAAGCAATATACTTCTTGCAGATCGGCGTTGTGGTTTAGTTTTAACTAAATAATCAATGGTACCATAAACAAATTACAAATAGCTGTGAACAAAGAGACACATATGTATAGCATCAAATAATATTTTCTGGGTAATGCTCTCTGTAAAAGCTTAGTAAATTCATATCATTACTTTAACAACACATCTAGAATTTCATGTTTTGACAGAACTTAAACTTTAACTTCACTTAAAATTAAGATAAATCTAACAGAGCTTAAAGTTAACATCATTGAAAGCAAAAATTAATGTCAAGCACTTAAAAAATAAGTCCTATCTCATAGGTGCCTCTACCCAGACTTACATGCTGATAAAATACAAATTAACAGAGACAATTCACACACATGTACAGGAAAACAAAATTAAACTTGCCTTTGTTAAAGTTATTACAGGGCTAACTGACTCTTAGGCCACAAAATGCTTTACAGAATTGGCCTCAGGATGCTACTCAGCCAGTTCTGGCTCTGAGGCAGCAAGTTACACCCCTCTGCCAGCTGTTACAAATTCACTAAACAACACCACCACTCACAAACATGGAAATTTTCTTCACTCGACTACAAGCGTCTGTTTTCTCTTTTCTTTCTTTCAGAGGTTACCAAAATTCAACTTCTTAATCAAACTGAAAACCAACAGACTTTACATAAATTTTGATCAACTTAAAGTTGACAGGTCTGACTTATAAACTCAAAAGACATAAAAGACTCAAACAACATTCTTAGTACATTTGCTGCAGCACTTTCACACTTGTACGCACACAGATACTGATTAAGGTATACCTATGGAAAGAAAAATAGTCCTTTGAATTCAGTGAGGTAGTCACTCTGAATGCCTTTGCATTCTTTTAACTTTAAATTTACTAAAATTAGATACAAGATTAAGAGTATACCTTAAGAGTTTTAGATACAGCAGAATTTAACTTATTTTGACTTTCTTCGCACAAGAAACTACTGAAAATTCATCATACAGCAGTTAAACATTTGCAAATAATATCAAGAAATAAATCTAAAGTGTGGCAGATTTACAGTCATGTGGAAAATGCCTGTTCACTCCTCTAAGATAAATGTAAGTTTATTAAGATGTTTTCGAGATGCAGCTTTACTCACAGGGATGATAGCACTGCACGTTCTTGGAAAATTGCATTTAAGACCTGCTTAACTTGCTGATGGTAGGACAGCTTTCTGTAAAAATAATTACAAACGGTTTGAGATGTAAAGCACATGTGTCTACATGGCAAAAACAATTGCATTTAAATTGTCTTATTAAAGCTGTATAGGCAGACAGGTAAAGCTGGCACCACGCTACATGTTTTTACAGTAGAGGATCGTGAGCTAATTATATTCGATTTCCAAACAGCTTCTGCAGATAACAAACATGGAGTTAGGCCTAGTATAGGCCTCACCCTCAGCCTGCCCGGATACATTGTCTCCCCGTGGGAAATTCCCTGCTTTACCCCCACAGGAACTGCAGATTTTAGGCACCTTGAATGCACATAGCTGTACCACCTTCACATTTCTCAGCACAAGGAATAGCCCTATGGCTTGGTGGGTCAATGCCACAACACCATGCTACCCAAGTGTTTCACACCGGTGTAATTCAATCACAAACTAAAACTAACCTTGAGTTTTAGTATGCATATGCAACTCCCGCAGGGCATTTTCTTAATCTGTGCGGACTGAGCATGGACCAGAGTGCCAATGGCAATTAAAGGTGGTCCATCTACTTTGGGGAAAGTAACCCTCTTTTCTCTAAAGATGACAATTGCACTATGGAGCCAACAAAACTGAACTCACCACTCTCATACTCACAGCATACATGCTTTTACTTCTGCCTGCAGAGATACAGCTGAGTTCTGGAACACTGCCAAGATAATCACTGCCTCTTCATCGGCTCCTGGGCTTGCAAGTGCACAAGGCCTCAGGAGCCTGAACAAACCTGGCTGTTGGTTGGCCAAGTTTAGTAATGCTACCAACATAGCGATAGCTGACTCGTTAATTGATGTAGACAGCATTAGACATGCTATATTCCAAAATCAAGCAGCAATTGATTTTTTGCTTTTACTGCGTGGGCATGGGTGCAAAGAATTTGACAGGTTATGTTGTATGAACTTAAGTGACCATTCCCGCTCTTCCATCCCTCCACTGCCCTGCACTGATTTGCTCAGCCATCCCCACCTTGACTTCCCCACCCATTTGTCCAGGCCCAGCCTTGCCTTCCCTTCCCTTCTTTTTCTAGAACTCTCATTGTCTTGCTTATCTCTCCCTTGCCTTGCCTTGCCCTGTAAATGCAGCAGTTGCCTTCTGTTGCCCTCAAAGCCTTCACTTGCCTTGCAGGACCTTGCTCACCCCTCCCCCACCTGGAATTCAAGACCCCTCTTTTCGTGGCATTTCTTCAACTTGCCTTGCCCTGCCTGCTTCCCTCAGGAAGCCTTCAAGGCCTTCACATACCCGCAGTGTTTCAGGAGCATGGAAGAGGAAGCCCATAGGAGCCAAACCCGTCTGTCCCAGCAGCTTTTTTCTGGCATCAATTCTTGCATGTACAGAATTTTGGACTGGCAATCCACATTTGTCTTCTGAGCTCTGGGACCAAGATGACAGTTCTTCTGCATTGGAAGGAAAGCAGGTAGCCCCAGTGTTTTAGGTGCAGATTAGAGCTGGCACAGGTGAGAGCAAGACCAGTCAAGTCAGTCTTTCCTGGCCGCTTTTGTCTACCAGCAGCTGCCTTGCCTTGGCAACCCAAGAGTTTCCTCTTCTTGCCCTGCTAAACCTCCATGGCTTTGAGTTCTCTTCTGTGCCCATGCCCCACCTGGCTACAGCTTTCCTCCAGGGCCTTGCTTTGCCTACTCCTTCCTGTTTCTGCCTGGCCTACCCATCACTGGGCTTACCTTCTTATGCCTAGCCTTGCCTCTAACTTCTGGACCTTCTCTTGCCTACCACTCCATTTGCTTTCCCCTCACTGCTCTGGCCTTGTCTACCTCCCCCTTGACTTGCCTCCAATTGCCTACACTTGCCTTGTGTTGCCTTGCCTGCATGGAAGGCAAGGTAAAGAGTGGTAGGCAAGGCAAAGCAAAGCAAGGACGATGTAGGCAGGGCAAGGGAAGGCAGATGCAAGAAAGGCAAGCAAAGCAAGAGGAGGCTAGGAAAAACTGGGCAAGGTAGAGAAGGCAAGTCCCAGCCAAAAGACTCGGAGTGCCTTTCCTTGAGAAGCAAAGGCCATAGTGCCAGTGTCAGTGGAGCAGAAGGAAAGGTACCATGGGGAGGTACAGTCCAGCAAGACATTTCTCTCCTGGCCCCTTCTGGGTAGGAGTAATTGTTGGACGTATGCAATACTGGAGGTGCTATGCAACTTTGGCTTGGTAAGCTCCTGAAGGAGAATGGCAAGGCTTTTTCATGGGAAGGAAAGCACGCAACCCCAGCGCTGGAGGCGCAGAGAAGAAGCTGCCCAGTGGAGGTCCGGGGCACCAGCTGCTTTCTGTCCTGACATATCTGGTGTGGAAGCATTGCTTCAGTTTGTACACTTTACGGACATGGAATCCATCTTTGGAAGGTGGCCTCTTGAAAGATTCAGTTTGGCAGGTGGTTTCCGCGTCTCAGAAGTGGCCTTCTGAAATTCTGGCAACACCATCTTTTGGACAAGGTAAACCGCTCTGCTCAGTCTTGGTGGGTAGCCTACCTAGCAGCCTAGGTAATGCTGAGGAACAGTGTTCTGGCACCTTTGCATGGGATCAGTCCCTGGATGTTCTGTATTTTGGAGGAGGGGATGCCATTTCATTGGAGATGGGCTTCTAATTCCTCTCTTTTGCAAAGGAAACAACTTTGCATGTGTACATTGGTTGGTCTTAGTGAATTTTAAGACTTTTGCCCATAGGCAGTTCTCTGGCTTAGTGCTGTTGAACTGTCAGTGGGAATGCAAACGCCAGGCTGTTGAGCTTTTTGTCCTGGTCCCGTTCATGTGGGAGCAGCTCCCCTCCATGGTGCTGGACCTGACTGGATGCAGACTCAGTGAGACTGCAGGGTTAGGATGGTAGCAAGAGCTGAGAAGGAAAGGGCCGATAGCAGGGTGTGTGCTGGTACCTCGACGGGTGCAGTTGAAGTTGTCGGCAGCAAGAGCTTTCTCAGCTGGCATCTTTGTGAGCTCTGCTTTAGCCAGATGTTCTCAAGTTTGTAGCCAGATTCTTGTGAGAGTGAAAAGAATTTTTAAGGCAAAGGCCACTAGAGTGTGGTGCAAATAAGAGTTTGCAGTTGGAAGGGGAAGATCAAAGCAATCTTTTGGGGCTGACAGTCGAGTTGAGAGCAGGCACCTTTCCAACTTGGCTGTGGAATTGGGCGGCTTCCGAGCTGGACACAGCGCGATACCTTTAAAAGCAAGTCGAGAGTGCCATCGTGTGGTTGATTCCATATGAGCGCTGACAGAGTCCAGGCAAAAGCCAAGCTCTTTTCTGGCCCGGCCCCACTCGTGTGCGAGCAGCAGTTCGTGGAGAAGCTCCGTGGTGAATCCTGTCCCTTGGACACTGAACGAATGTGAAGCTACATCTAGCGGAGAAGGAAGAGGAATCATTTCACAGCTGGCTGCACGGTGTTTCGGCAGCAAAACAAAAGGAAATTGGGAGCAGCTCCCCTTCATGGTGCTGGACCATGGTGCTGAGAAGGAAAGGGCCGATAGCAGGGTGTGTGCTGGTACCTCGACGGGTGCAGTTGAAGTTGTCGGCAGCAAGAGCTTTCTCAGTTGGCATCCTTGTGAGCTCTGCTTTTGCCAGATGTTCTCAAGTTTGTAGCCAGATTCTTGTGAGAGAGAAAAGAATTATTTGGGCAAAGGCGTTGGTGTTGCCGTTAGAGTGTGGTGCAAATAAGAGTTTGCAGTTGGAAGGGGAAGATCAAAGCAATCTTTTGGGGCTGACAGATGAGTTGAGAGCAGGCACCTTCCCAACTTGGCTGTAGAATCGGGAGGATTCCGAGCTGGACACAGCGGGATTCCTTTAAAAGCAAGTCGAGAGTGCCATCGTGTGGTTGATTCCATATGAGCGCTGACAGAGTCCAGGCAAAAGCCAAGCTCACTTCCACGAAGGTCTGGAAACACTGGCACACGGGACACAATGTGCAGAGAGAGAAGGAGCAAGAGAGAGAGAGAAGCACTTTGCCCCAAATTCAGTCTTACAGAACTCGTGCACTTGGAGTTCCCAGAGAAGGTGGCGTGCGTGGAGAAGGTTTTCTCCACGTAGCCTCTTCTGTTCGCTTCTTTGCCGGACCGCAGAAAGACGCCCGCTTCCCTCTCGCGCTTTGCGAGCGAAAAGGCGCCTAGCCGGCGAAGGTGCGTCTTCGGCGGCCAGAAGGCGAAACGAAAACCGGCACTGTGCCCTGCTGCTACGCTCCCTGCATTTCACATCCAAACTGCACCAGCACGCATAGCAACATGCAGGCTCACCTCCAAAAGATGTTTCCCGCTGCCACGAAGGTCTGGCAGCACTGGCACTCGGGACAAAATGTGCAGAGAGAGAAGAGGGAGAGAGGGAGAGAAGCACTTTGCCCCAGCTTCAGTCTGACAGAACTCGTGCACTTGGAGTTCCCAGAGAAGGTAGCGTGCGTGGAGAAGGTTTTCTCCACGTAGCCGCTTCTGTTCGCATCTTTGCCGCACCGCAGAGAGCCGCCCGCTTCTCTCTCGCGCTTTGCGAGCGAAGGACGCCTAGCCGGCGAAGGTGCGTCTTCGGCGGCTGCAAAGCGAAGCGAGAGCCGGTACGGCGCCCTGCTGCTGTGCTCCCTGCATTTCACATCCAAACTGCACCAGCACGCATAGCAGCATGCAGGCTCATCTCCAAAAGATGTTTCCTGCTGCCACGAAGATCTGGCAACACTGGCACTAAGTCACACTCTGCAGAGAGAGAAAAAGCAAGAGAGATTGAGATGCACTTTACCCCAGCTTCAGCCTTGCAGAACTCGTGCACTTGGAGTTCCCAGAGAAGGTAGCGTGCGTGGAGAAGGTTTTCTCCACGTAGCCGCTTCTGTTCGCGTTTTTGCCGCACCGCCGAGAGTCGCCCGCTTCTCTCTCGCGCTTTGCGAGCGAAGGACGCCTAGCCGGCGAAGGTGCGTCTTCTTCGGCAAGAAAGCGAAGCGAGAGCCGGTACGGCGCCCTGCTGCTGTGCTCGCTGCATTTCACATCCAAACTGCACCAGCACGCATAGCAGCATGCAGGCTCATCTCCAAAAGATGTTTCCTGCTGCCACGAAGATCTGGCAACACTGGCACTAAGTCACACTCTGCAGAGAGAGAAAAAGCAAGAGAGATTGAGATGCACTTAGCCCCAGCTTCAGTCTTACAGAACTCGTGCACTTGGAGTTCCCAGAGAAGGTAGAGTGCGTGGAGAAGGTTTTCTCCACGTAGCCTCTTCTGTTCGCATCTTTGCCGGACCGCAGAAAGACGCCCGCTTCTCTCTCGCGCTTTACGAGCGAAGGACGCCTAGCCGGCGAAGGTGCGTCTTCGGCGGCTGCAAAGCGAAGCGAGAGCCGGTACGGCGCCCTGCTGCTGTGCTCGCTGCATTTCACATCCAAACTACACCAGCACGCATAGCAGCATGCAGGCTCATCTCCAAAGGAAGTTTGCCACTGCCACCAAGATTTGGCAGCACTGGCAGTCGGGACAAAATGTGCAGAGAGAGAAAAAGCAAGAGAGATTGAGATGCACTTTGCCACAGCTTCAGTCTTACAGAACGCGTACAAAAACGCGAACAGAAAAGGCTACGTGGAGAAAACATTCTCCACGCACGCTACCTTCTCTGGGAACTCCAAGTGCACGAGTTCTGCAAGGCTGAAGCTGGGGCGAAGTTCTTTTCTCTCTCTCTCGCTCCCTCTCTCTCTGCATATTTTGTCCCGAGTGCCAGTGCTGCCAGAACATCGTGACGGCAGGAAACATCCTTTGGAGATGAGCCTGCATGCTGCGATGCGTGCTGGTGCAGTTTGGAAGTAAAATGCGGGGAGTACAGCAGCAGGGCGCCGTACCGGCTCTCGCTTCGCTTTCTTGCCGAAGAAGACGCACCTTCGCCGGCTAGGCGCCCTTCGCTCGCAAAGCGCGAGAGAGAAGCGGGCGGCTCTCTGCGGTGCGGCAAAAACGCGAACAGAAGAGGCTACGTGGAGAAAACCTTCTCCACGCACTCTACCTTCTCTGGGAACTCCAAGTGCACGAGTTCTGTAAGACTGAAGCTGGGGCAAAGTGCATCTCAATCTCTCTTGCTTTTTCTCTCTCTGCAGAGTGTGACTTAGTGCCAGTGTTGCCAGATCTTCGTGGCAGCAGGAAACATTTTTTGGAGGTGAGCCTGCATGCTGCTATGCGTGCTGGTGCAGTTTGGATGTGAAATGCAGGGAGCACAGCAGCAGGGCGCCGTACCGGCTCTCGCTTCGCTTTCTTGCCGAAGAAGACGCACCTTCGCCGGCTAGGCGCCCTTCGCTCGCAAAGCGCGAGAGAGAAGCGGGCGGCTCTCTGCGGTGCGGCAAAAACGCGAACAGAAGAGGCTACGTGGAGAGAGCATTCTCCACGCACTCTACCTTCTCTGGGAACTCCAAGTGCACGAGTTCTGTAAGACTGAAGCTGGGGCAAAGTGCATCTCAATCTCTCTTGCTTTTTCTCTCTCTGCAGAGTGTGACTTAGTGCCAGTGTTGCCAGATCTTCGTGGCAGCAGGAAACATCTTTTGGAGATGAGCCTGCATGCTGCTATGCGTGCTGGTGCAGTTTGGATGTGAAATGCAGGGAACACAGCAGCAGGGCGCCGTACCGGCTCTCGCTTCGCTTTGCAGCCGCCGAAGACGCACCTTCGCCGGCTAGGCGTCCTTCGCTCGCAAAGCGCGAGAGAGAAGCGGGCGGCTCTCTGCGGTGCGGCAAAGATGCGAACAGAAGCGGCTACGTGGAGAAAACCTTCTCCACGCACGCTACCTTCTCTGGGAACTCCAAGTGCACGAGTTCTGCAAGGCTGAAGCTGGGGCGAAGTTCTTTTCTCTCTCTCTCGTTCCCTCTCTCTCTGCATATTTTGTCCCGAGTGCCAGTGCTGCCAGAACTTCGTGGCGGCAGGAAACATCCTTTGGAGATGAGCCTGCATGCTGCGATGCGTGCTGGTGCAGTTTGGAAGTAAAATGCGGGGAGTACAGCAGCAGGGCGCCGTACCGGCTCTCGCTTCGCTTTCTTGCCGAAGAAGACGCACCTTCGCCGGCTAGGCGCCCTTCGCTCGCAAAGCGCGAGAGAGAAGCGGGCGGCTCTCTGCGGTGCGGCAAAAACGCGAACAGAAGAGGCTACGTGGAGAGAGCATTCTCCACGCACTCTACCTTCTCTGGGAACTCCAAGTGCACGAGTTCTGTAAGACTGAAGCTGGGGCAAAGTGCATCTCAATCTCTCTTGCTTTTTCTCTCTCTGCAGAGTGTGACTTAGTGCCAGTGTTGCCAGAACTTCGTGGCAGCAGGAAACATCTTTTGGAGATGAGCCTGCATGCTGCTATGCGTGCTGGTGCAGTTTGGATGTGAAATGCAGCGAGCACAGCAGCAGGGCGCCGTACCGGCTCTCGCTTCGCTTTGCAGCCGCCGAAGACGCACCTTCGCCGGCTAGGCGTCCTTCGCTCGCAAAGCGCGAGAGAGAAGCGGGCGGCTCTCTGCGGTGCGGCAAAAACGCGAACAGAAGAGGCTACGTGGAGAAAACCTTCTCCACGCACTCTACCTTCTCTGGGAACTCCAAGTGCACGAGTTCTGTCAGACTGAAGCTGGGGCAAAGTGCTTCTCTCCCTCTCTCCCTCTTCTCTCTCTGCACATTTTGTCCCGAGTGCCAGTGCTGCCAGACCTTCGTGGCAGCGGGAAACATCTTTTGGAGGTGAGCCTGCATGTTGCTATGCGTGCTGGTGCAGTTTGGATGTGAAATGCAGGGAGCGTAGCAGCAGGGCACAGTGCCGGTTTTCGTTTCGCCTTCTGGCCGCCGAAGACGCACCTTCGCCGGCTAGGCGCCTTTTCGCTCGCAAAGCGCGAGAGGGAAGCGGGCGTCTTTCTGCGGTCCGGCAAAGAAGCGAACAGAAGAGGCTACGTGGAGAAAACCTTCTCCACGCACGCCACCTTCTCTGGGAACTCCAAGTGCACGAGTTCTGTAAGACTGAATTTGGGGCAAAGTGCTTCTCTCTCTCTCTTGCTCCTTCTCTCTCTGCACATTGTGTCCCGTGTGCCAGTGTTTCCAGACCTTCGTGGAAGTGAGCTTGGCTTTTGCCTGGACTCTGTCAGCGCTCATATGGAATCAACCACACGATGGCACTCTCGACTTGCTTTTAAAGGAATCCCGCTGTGTCCAGCTCGGAATCCTCCCGATTCTACAGCCAAGTTGGGAAGGTGCCTGCTCTCAACTCATCTGTCAGCCCCAAAAGATTGCTTTGATCTTCCCCTTCCAACTGCAAACTCTTATTTGCACCACACTCTAACGGCAACACCAACGCCTTTGCCCAAATAATTCTTTTCTCTCTCACAAGAATCTGGCTACAAACTTGAGAACATCTGGCAAAAGCAGAGCTCACAAGGATGCCAACTGAGAAAGCTCTTGCTGCCGACAACTTCAACTGCACCCGTCGAGGTACCAGCACACACCCTGCTATCGGCCCTTTCCTTCTCAGCACCATGGTCCAGCACCATGAAGGGGAGCTGCTCCCAATTTCCTTTTGTTTTGCTGCCGAAACACCGTGCAGCCAGCTGTGAAATGATTCCTCTTCCTTCTCCGCTAGATGTAGCTTCACATTCGTTCAGTGTCCAAGGGACAGGATTCACCACGGAGCTTCTCCACGAACTGCTGCTCGCACACGAGTGGGGCCGGGCCAGAAAAGAGCTTGGCTTTTGCCTGGACTCTGTCAGCGCTCATATGGAATCAACCACACGATGGCACTCTCGACTTGCTTTTAAAGGTATCGCGCTGTGTCCAGCTCGGAAGCCGCCCAATTCCACAGCCAAGTTGGAAAGGTGCCTGCTCTCAACTCGACTGTCAGCCCTAAAAGATTGCTTTGATCTTCCCCTTCCAACTGCAAACTCTTATTTGCACCACACTCTAGTGGCCTTTGCCTTAAAAATTCTTTTCACTCTCACAAGAATCTGGCTACAAACTTGAGAACATCTGGCTAAAGCAGAGCTCACAAAGATGCCAGCTGAGAAAGCTCTTGCTGCCGACAACTTCAACTGCACCCGTCGAGGTACCAGCACACACCCTGCTATCGGCCCTTTCCTTCTCAGCTCTTGCTACCATCCTAACCCTGCAGTCTCACTGAGTCTGCATCCAGTCAGGTCCAGCACCATGGAGGGGAGCTGCTCCCACATGAACGGGACCAGGACAAAAAGCTCAACAGCCTGGCGTTTGCATTCCCACTGACAGTTCAACAGCACTAAGCCAGAGAACTGCCTATGGGCAAAAGTCTTAAAATTCACTAAGACCAACCAATGTACACATGCAAAGTTGTTTCCTTTGCAAAAGAGAGGAATTAGAAGCCCATCTCCAATGAAATGGCATCCCCTCCTCCAAAATACAGAACATCCAGGGACTGATCCCATGCAAAGGTGCCAGAACACTGTTCCTCAGCATTACCTAGGCTGCTAGGTAGGCTACCCACCAAGACTGAGCAGAGCGGTTTACCTTGTCCAAAAGATGGTGTTGCCAGAATTTCAGAAGGCCACTTCTGAGACGCGGAAACCACCTGCCAAACTGAATCTTTCAAGAGGCCACCTTCCAAAGATGGATTCCATGTCCGTAAAGTGTACAAACTGAAGCAATGCTTCCACACCAGATATGTCAGGACAGAAAGCAGCTGGTGCCCCGGACCTCCACTGGGCAGCTTCTTCTCTGCGCCTCCAGCGCTGGGGTTGCGTGCTTTCCTTCCCATGAAAAAGCCTTGCCATTCTCCTTCAGGAGCTTACCAAGCCAAAGTTGCATAGCACCTCCAGTATTGCATACGTCCAACAATTACTCCTACCCAGAAGGGGCCAGGAGAGAAATGTCTTGCTGGACTGTACCTCCCCATGGTACCTTTCCTTCTGCTCCACTGACACTGGCACTATGGCCTTTGCTTCTCAAGGAAAGGCACTCCGAGTCTTTTGGCTGGGACTTGCCTTCTCTACCTTGCCCAGTTTTTCCTAGCCTCCTCTTGCTTTGCTTGCCTTTCTTGCATCTGCCTTCCCTTGCCCTGCCTACATCGTCCTTGCTTTGCTTTGCCTTGCCTACCACTCTTTACCTTGCCTTCCATGCAGGCAAGGCAACACAAGGCAAGTGTAGGCAATTGGAGGCAAGTCAAGGGGGAGGTAGACAAGGCCAGAGCAGTGAGGGGAAAGCAAATGGAGTGGTAGGCAAGAGAAGGTCCAGAAGTTAGAGGCAAGGCTAGGCATAAGAAGGTAAGCCCAGTGATGGGTAGGCCAGGCAGAAACAGGAAGGAGTAGGCAAAGCAAGGCCCTGGAGGAAAGCTGTAGCCAGGTGGGGCATGGGCACAGAAGAGAACTCAAAGCCATGGAGGTTTAGCAGGGCAAGAAGAGGAAACTCTTGGGTTGCCAAGGCAAGGCAGCTGCTGGTAGACAAAAGCGGCCAGGAAAGACTGACTTGACTGGTCTTGCTCTCACCTGTGCCAGCTCTAATCTGCACCTAAAACACTGGGGCTACCTGCTTTCCTTCCAATGCAGAAGAACTGTCATCTTGGTCCCAGAGCTCAGAAGACAAATGTGGATTGCCAGTCCAAAATTCTGTACATGCAAGAATTGATGCCAGAAAAAAGCTGCTGGGACAGACGGGTTTGGCTCCTATGGGCTTCCTCTTCCATGCTCCTGAAACACTGCGGGTATGTGAAGGCCTTGAAGGCTTCCTGAGGGAAGCAGGCAGGGCAAGGCAAGTTGAAGAAATGCCACGAAAAGAGGGGTCTTGAATTCCAGGTGGGGGAGGGGTGAGCAAGGTCCTGCAAGGCAAGTGAAGGCTTTGAGGGCAACAGAAGGCAACTGCTGCATTTACAGGGCAAGGCAAGGCAAGGGAGAGATAAGCAAGACAATGAGAGTTCTAGAAAAAGAAGGGAAGGGAAGGCAAGGCTGGGCCTGGACAAATGGGTGGGGAAG
The DNA here is from genome assembly GCA_036630365.1 of Acanthiza pusilla. Taxonomy (NCBI): domain Eukaryota; kingdom Metazoa; phylum Chordata; class Aves; order Passeriformes; family Acanthizidae; genus Acanthiza; species Acanthiza pusilla. The sequence continues at coordinate 22,307 of JAXCHO010000969.1, forward strand.
TCAAGGTGGGGATGGCTGAGCAAATCAGTGCAGGGCAGTGGAGGGATGGAAGAGCGGGAATGGTCACTTAAGTTCATACAACATAACCTGTCAAATTCTTTGCACCCATGCCCACGCAGTAAAAGCAAAAAATCAATTGCTGCTTGATTTTGGAATATAGCATGTCTAATGCTGTCTACATCAATTAACGAGTCAGCTATCGCTATGTTGGTAGCATTACTAAACTTGGCCAACCAACAGCCAGGTTTGTTCAGGCTCCTGAGGCCTTGTGCACTTGCAAGCCCAGGAGCCGATGAAGAGGCAGTGATTATCTTGGCAGTGTTCCAGAACTCAGCTGTATCTCTGCAGGCAGAAGTAAAAGCATGTATGCTGTGAGTATGAGAGTGGTGAGTTCAGTTTTGTTGGCTCCATAGTGCAATTGTCATCTTTAGAGAAAAGAGGGTTACTTTCCCCAAAGTAGATGGACCACCTTTAATTGCCATTGGCACTCTGGTCCATGCTCAGTCCGCACAGATGAAGAAAATGCCCTGCGGGAGTTGCATATGCATACTAAAACTCAAGGTTAGTTTTAGTTTGTGATTGAATTACACCGGTGTGAAACACTTGGGTAGCATGGTGTTGTGGCATTGACCCACCAAGCCATAGGGCTATTCCTTGTGCTGAGAAATGTGAAGGTGGTACAGCTATGTGCATTCAAGGTGCCTAAAATCTGCAGTTCCTGTGGGGGTAAAGCAGGGAATTTCCCACGGGGAGACAATGTATCCGGGCAGGCTGAGGGTGAGGCCTATACTAGGCCTAACTCCATGTTTGTTATCTGCAGAAGCTGTTTGGAAATCGAATATAATTAGCTCACGATCCTCTACTGTAAAAACATGTAGCGTGGTGCCAGCTTTACCTGTCTGCCTATACAGCTTTAATAAGACAATTTAAATGCAATTGTTTTTGCCATGTAGACACATGTGCTTTACATCTCAAACCGTTTGTAATTATTTTTACAGAAAGCTGTCCTACCATCAGCAAGTTAAGCAGGTCTTAAATGCAATTTTCCAAGAACGTGCAGTGCTATCATCCCTGTGAGTAAAGCTGCATCTCGAAAACATCTTAATAAACTTACATTTATCTTAGAGGAGTGAACAGGCATTTTCCACATGACTGTAAATCTGACACACTTTAGATTTATTTCTTGATATTATTCGCAAATGTTTAACTGCTGTATGATGAATTTTCAGTAGTTTCTTGTGCGAAGAAAGTCAAAATAAGTTAAATTCTGCTGTATCTAAAACTCTTAAGGTATACTCTTAATCTTGTATCTAATTTTAGTAAATTTAAAGTTAAAAGAATGCAAAGGCATTCAGAGTGACTACCTCACTGAATTCAAAGGACTATTTTTCTTTCCATAGGTATACCTTAATCAGTATCTGTGTGCGTACAAGTGTGAAAGTGCTGCAGCAAATGTACTAAGAATGTTGTTTGAGTCTTTTATGTCTTTTGAGTTTATAAGTCAGACCTGTCAACTTTAAGTTGATCAAAATTTATGTAAAGTCTGTTGGTTTTCAGTTTGATTAAGAAGTTGAATTTTGGTAACCTCTGAAAGAAAGAAAAGAGAAAACAGACGCTTGTAGTCGAGTGAAGAAAATTTCCATGTTTGTGAGTGGTGGTGTTGTTTAGTGAATTTGTAACAGCTGGCAGAGGGGTGTAACTTGCTGCCTCAGAGCCAGAACTGGCTGAGTAGCATCCTGAGGCCAATTCTGTAAAGCATTTTGTGGCCTAAGAGTCAGTTAGCCCCGTAATAACTTTAACAAAGGCAAGTTTAATTTTGTTTTCCTGTACATGTGTGTGAATTGTCTCTGTTAATTTGTATTTTATCAGCATGTAAGTCTGGGTAGAGGCACCTATGAGATAGGACTTATTTTTTAAGTGCTTGACATTAATTTTTGCTTTCAATGATGTTAACTTTAAGCTCTGTTAGATTTATCTTAATTTTAAGTGAAGTTAAAGTTTAAGTTCTGTCAAAACATGAAATTCTAGATGTGTTGTTAAAGTAATGATATGAATTTACTAAGCTTTTACAGAGAGCATTACCCAGAAAACATTATTTGATGCTATACATATGTGTCTCTTTGTTCACAGCTATTTGTAATTTGTTTATGGTACCATTGATTATTTAGTTAAAACTAAACCACAACGCCGATCTGCAAGAAGTATATTGCTTTAAAGAATTGATATTAATAGAAGCTTGTTTAGAAGATTTAGAGAGACCCTCTCAGGTAAGGCCTGGACACTGGCCAAGCCCTGGCCCTAAGCTGATCGGGTACTGAATCTTGAATCCCAGATGTTTCTACCCTAAAACTGCAATTGAGTCATTTTGGCTCACCAATTGGGCTTGGAGAGCTGGAACCCCTTTTCAGGTAAACTTGACAACCTTGCCCGGGAAAGGTCTTCAAGTCTCACCTGTAAAATGGGACTCTCCCGTGATTGTGGACTCTGGGTAGTAGCTAATAGTTAAATGGTTAATGATCTGTATATTTTTAAAGTACTGTTCTCTATCTCTTATGTATTGCACCTGTAGTTGTATCTGTTGCCTTAATTACCTTTGCTCATAATGCAAAACCCACAATTGAGTGTATAATAACAGTCTTGCTCTCACCTGTGCCAGCTCTAATCTGCACCTAAAACACTGGGGCTACCTGCTTTCCTTCCAATGCAGAAGAACTGTCATCTTGGTCCCAGAGCTCAGAAGACAAATGTGGATTGCCAGTCCAAAATCCTGTACATGCAAGAATTGATGCCAGAAAAAAGCTGCTGGGACAGACGGGTTTGGCTCCTATGGGCTTCCTCTTCCATGCTCCTGAAACGCTGCGGGTATGTGAAGGCCTTGAAGGCTTCCTGAGGGAAGCAGGCAGGGCAAGGCAAGTTGAAGAAATGCCACGAAAAGAGGGGTCTTGAATTCCAGGTGGGGGAGGGGTGAGCAAGGTCCTGCAAGGCAAGTGAAGGCTTTGAGGGCAACAGAAGGCAACTGCTGCATTTACAGGGCAAGGCAAGGCAAGGGAGAGATAAGCAAGACAATGAGAGTTCTAGAAAAAGAAGGGAAGGGAAGGGAAGGGAAGGCAAGGCTGGGCCTGGACAAATGGGTGGGGAAGTCAAGGTGGGGATGGCTGAGCAAATCAGTGCAGGGCAGTGGAGGGATGGAAGAGCGGGAATGGTCACTTAAGTTCATACAACATAACCTGTCAAATTCTTTGCACCCATGCCCACGCAGTAAAAGCAAAAAATCAATTGCTGCTTGATTTTGGAATATAGCATGTCTAATGCTGTCTACATCAATTAACAAGTCAGCTATCGCTATGCTGGTAGCATTACTAAACTTGGCCAACCAACAGCCAGGTTTGTTCAGGCTCCTGAGGCCTTGTGCACTTGCAAGCCCAGGAGCCGATGAAGAGGCAGTGATTATCTTGGCAGTGTTCCAGAACTCAGCTGTATCTCTGCAGGCAGAAGTAAAAGCATGTATGCTGTGAGTATGAGAGTGGTGAGTTCAGTTTTGTTGGCTCCATAGTGCAATTGTCATCTTTAGAGAAAAGAGGGTTACTTTCCCCAAAGTAGATGGACCACCTTTAATTGCCATTGGCACTCTGGTCCATGCTCAGTCCGCACAGATTAAGAAAATGCCCTGCGGGAGTTGCATATGTATACTAAAACTCAAGGTTAGTTTTAGTTTGTGATTGAATTACACCGGTGTGAAACACTTGGGTAGCATGGTGTTGTGGCATTGACCCACCAAGCCATAGGGCTATTCCTTGTGCTGAGAAATGTGAAGGTGGTACAGCTATGTGCATTCAAGGTGCCTAAAATCTGCAGTTCCTGTGGGGGTAAAGCAGGGAATTTCCCACGGGGAGACAATGTATCCGGGTAGGCTGAGGAGGCAGGGGTGCTGTTCCATAACTGTGGCAGTTCAGGGGTGGTGAGAAGGATGCCGATCAGACACTTTGTGAATGGCTTCTGAGGCGCAGCAGTGCTAAGGCATAAGGGATCTTGTCCAGTTGCCTTAGCCAGGGTCACCCAGATGTTTTGCTCCAGGGGGTGTATGGGTTGCAGGTATCCTGTTAAATCACAAACAGAAGAGCAGTTACCTCCCCCCTCTTCCTGCTCCCACCCATTACTCCTGCCGACGTAAGTGCGGAGTGGGTACTTGGCACCAGTGCCATTCCCCTGGAACAGTCATAGTAACCACCTTGTTTGCTTCTGCTCCTATCACCTCAAGTGGCGATAAGACCGGGTTTCTGGGGCGTGGTGGGGGGGGGGGTGGATACCATAGCTTGGCACCTGACAAGCAAGACTATGTGGGACTTTGAATGGATAGGGAGGGCAAAACCCACAGAGAAGACTGATCCTATAGTTCCAGTAGGGAGAATATGGGTAGAAGGAGCTGTGTTTTGAGTGCTTAAAGTGAACGGTCTTTCATTTTTCCAGTGTTTGTAACAGTGCAGCTGGAGAATAACTCATCTGAAATGCTGCCTTTTTCAGCCTAGAAATGAAACTCAAGATCCTTTCAGTATAGGAGATTAGATAAAAGTGGATCTTTACTGGAGCTCCAGGGACAGTTCCAGGAAGAATATCCACAAACGCCCACCCCTCCCCCCGGCTGAATACAGTCTTCTAGGTTTTAGGAAATTAGCATCATTGATCAAAAGCACCAATTCAGAGGACAAGTGGGGATGCAATTCCCCCCAGGTCAAGCCCCTTCTCTGGAGCCCCCCCACCCTTGGTACTAGTTGGACTTGTTGACTAAAATGTGTCTTGAAGATCTTGTTGTCAGGCTTGGTTCCCAGGAAGAAGCAAGACAGGAGAGGGGCCTTGTGCCCTCCAGGGCTTGGAGCTCTGCAATGAGTTTGGTCTTTCTGGCTGGGGAAAAACTACTGGCAAGGTCACAAATACAGAAAAGTAAAAAGGCAAAAATCACTTTGGCATCAGAAACAAAGGTAAAATTAATGTAAAAAGCAAGCTAAGATACATCTGAAAACTTCTCTGCTTTCTTCATCTTCCCCTTATGCAAAGAGGCTTTTGATTTGCAGGATTTTCATTTTATCCAAAGGCATTCATTCCATAGGTGCCAAAACCATCCCACAATGATAAGTGAAATATAGTCAGTAGGGACAATAGGGACTGGCATCCACCGCAAAGGAGAGGAAAGATCATTTCCAGAACACTAGTTTTATTTAACTGTGGTGAAAAGTGGGAGCTGAGTTTTGTTTAGAATTAGCCAGAAGAAGCTCTTAATTATTCTCTGCTGCTGCTGCTCTTATACCTTTTCATAATTACTGTGGCACATTAAGATTGGCTGCTAGCAAACAATGACAAGGCTGTCTAACAAACAATGGCAATTCAAGCAATAATACAATGAGCTATACTGATGCCTTCAGGTATTTCTAGTTTTTTACTCTTCATGTAGCTGTAACTTGCTGTAGTTCTGTGCTTCTTACAAAGTGCTAAAATCCCCTGTTCCCAGCACCTTTAGCCAAAACAAGACTCTCTGAGTACAGATTCAAGGACATATTCATTGCCTTAGGGCTTGAAAATATGTAAACAACTGTGAGATGGGGGGAGCAGGCCTGGGGTGGTTAACATCATCACCTGAGGGTACGATTGGAGAATTAAGGGCCAATATGCTAATGAAACAGAACTTATAAAAGGTGAAGAGCTCGTGACTCGGGGTCCATTTTGGGTGTCGTCCCCGACAGGGGACTTTGTTTGCCTGAATCTACCTTTAAGGCCTCTGCAGGCCTTAAATAAATTGTCTGCTTTTTATACTCCTAATTTGTCTTGGCCTCTGTTTCAGGTAGCCTGTCTTTTAGGCTACAATACAAGCAAAAGTAGAGTTGGTTACAAAAACCGGATGTGCTAGGAAGGCCGGAAGTTGGTATGACAGAGTTAAAAATTGGATGTGCTAGGGAGACCGGAAGTTTTAACCACAGAGTTAAAACTGAAGGTGCTAGGAAGACCGGAAGTTTTGTATCATAGAGTTGAATCGGAGTGTGCTAGGGAGACCGGAAGTTTTAATCACAGAGTTGAAACTGAAGGTGCTAGGAAAACCGGAAGGAGGAAGTGGAGTCAAGCAAGAAAGTTTTCTTCATTCTCTTTTCTTCATTATCTCGTGGACATGCACAACAAGCACAGGACCAAATATGGCAGGGCCTTTGACATGAATTCAGTCGCAGACACAAGCAGTAAGCAGGTCTAGGGTAGGGAATGGGCATGAAAGGGAATGCACAGCAATGGTGGTTTAGCAAGGCAAGACAGGTGAGGTTCATAGATTGCTGGCAGGCGGAAGTGGCCAGGAAAGACTGATTTGACTGGCCTTGCTCTCACCTGCACCATCTCTAATCTGCACCTAAAACACTGGGGCTACCTGCTTTCCTTCCAATGCAGAAGAACTGTCATTTTGGTTCCGGAGCCCAGAAGACAAATGTGGATTGCCTGTCCAAAATTCCATACATGCAAGAATTGATGCCAGGCAAAAGCTGCTGGGACAGACAGGTCTGGCTTCACGTGACCTCCTATGGGCTTCCTCTTCCATGCTCCTGAAACACTGCGGGTATGTGAAGGCCTTGAAGGCTTCCTGAGGGAAGCAGGCAGGGCAAGGCAAGTTGAAGAATTGTCACGAAAAGAAGGGTCTTGAATTCCAGGTGGGGGAGGGGTGAGCAAGGTCCTGCAAGGCAAGTGAGGGCTTTGAGGGCAACAGAAGGCAACTGCTGTGTTTACAGGGCAAGGCAAGGCAAGGGGGAGGTAGGCAAGGCAATGAGAGTCCCAGAAGGAGAAGGGAAGGCAAGGCTGGGCCTGGACAAATGGGTGGGGAAGTCAAGGTGGGGATGGCCGAGCAAGTCAGTGCAGGGCAGTGGAGGGATGGAAGAGCGGGAATGGTCACTTAAGTTCATACAACATAACCTGTCAAATTCTTTGCACCCATGCCCACGCAGTAAAAGCAAAAAATCAATTGCTGCTTGATTTTGGAATATAGCATGTCTAATGCTGTCTACATCAATTAACGAGTCAGCTATCGCTATGCTGGTAGCATTACTAAACTTGGCCACCAACAGCCAGGTTTGTTCAGGCTCCTGAGGCCTTGTGCACTTGCAAGCCCAGGAGCCGATGAAGAGGCAGTGATTATCTTGGCAGTGTTCCAGAACTCAGCTGTATCTCTGCAGGCAGAAGTAAAAGCATGTATGCTGTGAGTATGAGAGTGGTGAGTTCAGTTTTGTTGGCTCCATAGTGCAATTGTCATCTTTAGAGAAAAGAGGGTTACTTTCCCCAAAGTAGATGGACCACCTTTAATTGCCATTGGCACTCTGGTCCATGCTCAGTCCGCACAGATTAAGAAAATGCCCTGCGGGAGTTGCATATGTATACTAAAACTCAAGGTTAGTTTTAGTTTGTGATTGAATTACACCGGTGTGAAACACTTGGGTAGCATGGTGTTGTGGCATTGACCCACCAAGCCATAGGGCTATTCCTTGTGCTGAGAAATGTGAAGGTGGTACAGCTATGTGCATTCAAGGTGCCTAAAATCTGCAGTTCCTGTGGGGGTAAAGCAGGGAATTTCCCACGGGGAGACAATGTATCCGGGCAGGCTGAGGAGGCAGGGGTGCTGTTCCATAACTGTGGCAGTTCAGGGGTGGTGAGAAGGATGCCGATCAGACACTTTGTGAATGGCTTCTGAGGCGCAGCAGTGCTAAGGCATAAGGGATCTTGTCCAGTTGCCTTAGCCAGGGTCACCCAGATGTTTTGCTCCAGGGGGTGTATGGGTTGCAGGTATCCTGTTAAATCACAAACAGAAGAGCAGTTACCTCCCCCCTCTTCCTGCTCCCACCCATTACTCCTGCCGACGTAAGTGCGGAGTGGGTACTTGGCACCAGTGCCATTCCCCTGGAACAGTCATAGTAACCACCTTGTTTGCTTCTGCTCCTATCACCTCAAGTGGCGATAAGACCGGGTTTCTGGGGCGTGGTGGGGGGGGGGTGGATACCATAGCTTGGCACCTGACAAGCAAGACTATGTGGGACTTTGAATGGATAGGGAGGGCAAAACCCACAGAGAAGACTGATCCTATAGTTCCAGTAGGGAGAATATGGGTAGAAGGAGCTGTGTTTTGAGTGCTTAAAGTGAATGGTCTTTCATTTTTCCAGTGTTTGTAACAGTGCAGCTGGAGAATAACTCATCTGAAATGCTGCCTTTTTCAGCCTAGAAATGAAACTCAAGATCCTTTCAGTATAGGAGATAAGATAAAAGTGGATCTTTACTGGAGCTCCAGGGACAGTTCCAGGAAGAATATCCACAAACGCCCACCCCTCCCCCCGGCTGAATACAGTCTTCTAGGTTTTAGGAAATTAGCATCATTGATCAAAAGCACCAATTCAGAGGACAAGTGGGGATGCAATTCCCCCCAGGTCAAGCCCCTTCTCTGGAGCCCCCCCACCCTTGGTACTAGTTGGACTTGTTGACTAAAATGTGTCTTGAAGATCTTGTTGTCAGGCTTGGTTCCCAGGAAGAAGCAAGACAGGAGAGGGGCCTTGTGCCCTCCAGGGCTTGGAGCTCTGCAATGAGTTTGGTCTTTCTGGCTGGGGAAAAACTACTGGCAAGGTCACAAATACAGAAAAGTAAAAAGGCAAAAATCACTTTGGCATCAGAAGCAAAGGTAAAATTAATGTAAAAAGCAAGCTAAGATACATCTGAAAACTTCTCTGCTTTCTTCATCTTCCCCTTATGCAAAGAGGCTTTTGATTTGCAGGATTTTCATTTTATCCAAAGGCATTCATTCCATAGGTGCCAAAACCATCCCACAATGATAAGTGAAATATAGTCAGTAGGGACAATAGGGACTGGCATCCACCGCAAAGGAGAGGAAAGATCATTTCCAGAACAATAGTTTTATTTAACTGTGGTGAAAAGTGGGAGCTGAGTTTTGTTTAGAATTAGCCAGAAGAAGCTCTTAATTATTCTCTGCTGCTGCTGCTCTTATACCTTTTCATAATTACTGTGGCACATTAAGATTGGCTGCTAGCAAACAATGACAAGGCTGTCTAACAAACAATGGCAATTCAAGCAATAATACAATGAGCTATACTGATGCCTTCAGGTATTTCTAGTTTTTTACTCTTCATGTAGCTGTAACTTGCTGTAGTTCTGTGCTTCTTACAAAGTGCTAAAATCCCTGTTCCCAGCACCTTTAGCCAAAACAAGACTCTCTGAGTACAGATTCAAGGACATATTCATTGCCTTAGGGCTTGAAAATATGTAAACAACTGTGAGATGGGGGGAGCAGGCCTGGGGTGGTTAACATCATCACCTGAGGGTACGATTGGAGAATTAAGGGCCAATATGCTAATGAAACAGAACCTATAAAAGGTGAAGAGCTCGTGACTCGGGGTCCATTTTGGGTGTCGTCCCCGACAGGGGACTTTGTTTGCCTGAATCTACCTTTAAGGCCTCTGCAGGCCTTAAATAAATTGTCTGCTTTTTATACTCCTAATTTGTCTTGGCCTCTGTTTCAGGTAGCCTGTCTTTTAGGCTACAATACAAGCAAAAGTAGAGTTGGTTACAAAAACCGGATGTGCTAGGAAGGCCGGAAGTTGGTATGACAGAGTTAAAAATTGGATGTGCTAGGGAGACCGGAAGTTTTAACCACAGAGTTAAAACTGCAGGTGCTAGGAAGACCGGAAGTTTTGTATCATAGAGTTGAATCGGAGTGTGCTAGGGAGACCGGAAGTTTTAATCACAGAGTTGAAACTGAAGGTGCTAGGAAAACCGGAAGGAGGAAGTGGAGTCAAGCAAGAAAGTTTTCTTCATTCTCTTTTCTTCATTATCTCGTGGACATGCACAACAAGCACAGGACCAAATATGGCAGGGCCTTTGACATGAATTCAGTCGCAGACACAAGCAGTAAGCAGGTCTAGGGTAGGGAATGGGCATGAAAGGGAATGCACAGCAATGGTGGTTTAGCAAGGCAAGACAGGTGAGGTTCATAGATTGCTGGCAGGCGGAAGTGGCCAGGAAAGACTGATTTGACTGGCCTTGCTCTCACCTGCACCATCTCTAATCTGCACCTAAAACACTGGGGCTACCTGCTTA
>JAXCHO010000970.1:0-5000 GCA_036630365.1 Acanthiza pusilla
TCCATAACAAATAACAGGAGAACGAGAGAAAGAGAGAAATGGAGATAGACAGAGAGGAAGAGAGGAAGAGAGGAAGAGAGAGAAAGAGAGAGAGAGAGAGAGAGAAAGAAAGAAAAAGAAAGAGAGAGAGAGAGAGAGAAGGAAAGAGAGAAGGAAAGAGAGAAAGAAAGAGAGCGCAAAATAAAGGAAGAGAGAGGGAAAGAGAAAGAGAGAGAGAGAGAAAGAGAGAGAGAAAGAAAGAGAGAGAGAAAGAGAGAGAGAAAGAGAGAAAGAAAGAGAGAAAGAAAGAGAGAAAAAAAGAGAGAAAGAAAGAGAGAAAGAAAGAGAGAAAGAAAGGGAGAAAGAAAGAGAGAAAGAAAGAGAGAAAGAAAGAAAGATAGAGAAAGGTAGCCTTTGCTTGCAGGGGACTTGAAAGCATCTGGAGTGGCTCTGTTTCTTCCACAGCTGGAGGTAATGTGACCTGGACTTCTGGACAGTTAGGTGGTGTCCAACCGAGATAGACTTTGCCCTGGTAGATAAAACCAAAACAGAGCCTGTTGGTGATAATACCTTCAGTTAACTGGGAGCAAAACATCTTGGAGAGCATTCCTAATGATGTGATTTCAAACGAGAAAATCCTGACCTGAAAAACAACATGGACCTCATGACAATCATCAGTGGAGACAATCTGCAAGTAACATTGTCACCAACGCATCCACAGGAAGAGCAAGGATGAGCTGCATGTCATTTCTCTTCAGATGGCTTCCCAGGTACACATGTCGCTCTGCTTCGTGCCGAAAGAGAGACACTACTTCCAAGTTTAAATGCCTCATCATATGGCAGGCATTTATAAGAAGTGTGTGTCTTCTAATAATGAAAAGTCACAAGTCTGCAGAAGTCTCTATACCAGGCATGAGCATCTGGAAAAGTAGCTCAGATGCATCGGAACAGATGAATAGGGGCATATGTGAAGGATCCAGAAAATCAGCAGCAGAGATGAAAACAGAAGCCAGACATGCCAGCACTACGCTCACGTTATTGCTTCCCTAGAGACTAGATCCACAGCTTCACAAACGCACTGGGAACAATTCTCTTGGATCAACGTGCCTCTTCCATGAGCATGGGGAGATCCTAACTATGCTACTGAGGCATGTGGTCACTTGCCTGCCACCGCTGAGCATGACAGAGCTAAATCAATCCCCTCTGTTATCACAAGACAGCAGGCACAAGTAGCTCTGCCACTGGCATGAAGAGACAGCAAGGACCAAATTGCTAGCTTAAAGGCTGATTGCAGCACAGGGGGAAATACACCAAACATGCTGTCCATCAAGCAAACAGTAGGAAGCACAGGAATATCAAGACAAAAAGTCCACCTTGAGACACCTGGTGACCACAGCTGCTCAGCAATTGACTTGCTACTTACTGCTCAAACTTGGTACTGTTTGAGGGGCAGAAAACCATCATTCAGCCAGGCCAAAGCACATGCATGGCAAGTGCTATTTTGGGGAATGGCTTCTTGCTTCTACACTGGGACTTCTCATCAAAACACCCATCTGAGAAAGACTCCACTCAGATGAAAACAAAACCTGATTGAATGTATTTGTCCCAAAACAGGCAGCAGAGACAGGACCCTCTCATAGCCTCCACAACACTGTCCTTGCCACTGCACGCCATCTTCTGAGCTGCAACCAATGGGTGTCTTTTTGTTGCCTCATTTTTGTGGAAACCCCTCCAGAGAAGTTGTTTCCAGCATCATGCAGAAGTAGACATTTTTTATCATACAGCATTTGTAGGGAAAGGAAACAATCTCTGGCACAGGTCATCTCCACCAGCAAGATTTTCCTGAGGAAGACACTTGTAAAGCTTGTCCTAGGCTTTGTCGCAGCTGACAAAAGTGCTCAGGTACCGTTCATGAGAAGGCAACGCGGCCTGGGGCTTCATCGAGCCATCGTTCCTCTTCTTCACAGGGCTCTTGACAGATGGGCCTTCACCTTTCTGCTTTTCCATCCCCTACACAGACACAAAGAAACCCCATGAATCTTTAGAAGATAAAATGGAAAATTACCTGTTTCAAACACAAGTTATAACCATGATCACTGCTACCAAGGCTTAGGGAAACATCTCCTAACTTACAGAAGGAAACAGGCCAGAGATTCAGTGATGCCAACTCTTGGTTTTCCACAACCCGAGGCAGGTTATGGGTGCTACCATACTCAGCAGCACTATGAAATCCCACATTCATGAGTCCTGAGCGTAACTAGAGGGAATAATGCAAACTGGGAGGGAACAAGCCTGCTTGAAGGAAGCAGCAGAAAAATTTGGACCCTTTGGAGAATGGCCCATTGTGTAGGAAGTTGATTTGGTTCAACACTCATTCTCCCTGCTCCGGAACAAAGGCACATTCCTCTCTACAGTGGAGATGAAAAGGAATACAAAAGCCCCAAAACAAACAGACAATTTTCCACTGGATGCTGCTGAATTCACCAAGCTCCTTCTAGCTCCACAAGGCAAGAGAGCAGGGCAGTATTCCCAGAAGACAGACAATCCTTGGAGGAATTAGGATTGCCTTGGACATCTTTTGTAGATTCGGAAATTTTCTTTGACACTAGTACCACCTGTGTCTTTTGCAAAGACACTGTCATCTCCAGAAGCACTCTTCTCCACTTCATTCTTTGACGGGGGGAAGAGTAGGGATACTGGGGTGTGGGGGGGAGTTATGCCTAAATGCAAACCCATTTTCTCCTCTCTCCCTTTCCTCTTGGTGGCCAATATTCAAAATATTCCACCCCCCACTTTCTCCTAATAATAATAATAATTCCTTTGCTATCTGCAGATGAAGAGGCTGAGGATCAAGAGTTCATTCCCAGGAGCCAAATGATTCAGCAGAAGAGGAATGAGATAAAGACAGATAAGACATGTTTGGTCTCATATTAGCGATGGCAATACTTGAACAAAGGAGACATTTCGGCTGCCAGGCACTTACTTGCTTCTTAATTCTTCTCAGAATACCGTGCAGGTCATGTGGGGAAACAGATTGTTGCAAAAGCTTTTTGAATTTTTGATGATTGAGCAACATTTTCACCAGCTTCTGTCCATAACAAATAACAGGAGAACGAGAGAAAGAGAGAAATGGAGATAGACAGAGAGGAAGAGAGGAAGAGAGGAAGAGAGAGAAAGAGAGAGAGAGAGAGAGAGAAAGAAAGAAAAAGAAAGAGAGAGAGAGAGAGAGAAGGAAAGAGAGAAGGAAAGAGAGAAAGAAAGAGAGCACAAAAGAAAGAAAGGAAGAGAGAGGGAAAGAGAGAGAAAGAGAGAGAGAGAGAAAGAGAGAGAGAAAGAAAGAGAGAGAGAAAGAGAGAAAGAAAGAGAGAAAGAAAGAGAGAAAGAAACAGAGAAAGAAAGAGAGAAAGAAAGAGAGAAAGAAAGAGAGAAAAAAAGAGAGAAAGAAAGAGAGAAAGAAAGAGAGAAAGAAAGGGAGAAAGAAAGAGAGAAAGAAAGAGAGAAAGAAAGAAAGATAGAGAAAGGTAGCCTTTGCTTGCAGGGGACTTGAAAGCATCTGGAGTGGCTCTGTTTCTTCCACAGCTGGAGGTAATGTGACCTGGACTTCTGGACAGTTAGGTGGTGTCCAACCGAGATAGACTTTGCCCTGGAAGATAAAACCAAAACAGAGCCTGTTGGTGATAATACCTTCAGTTAACTGGGAGCAAAACATCTTGGAGAGCATTCCTAATGATGTGATTTCAAGCGAGAAAATCCTGACCTGAAAAACAACATGGACCTCATGACAATCATCAGTGGAGACAATCTGCAAGTAACATTGTCACCAACGCATCCACAGGAAAAGCAAGGATGAGCTGCATGTCATTTCTCTTCAGATGGCTTCCCAGGTACACATGTCGCTCTGCTTCGTGCCGAAAGAGAGACACTACTTCCAAGTTTAAATGCCTCATCATATGGCAGGCATTTGGCAGGCATTTAATAAGAAGTTGTGTCTTCTAATAATGAAAAGTTCACAAGTCTGCAGAAGTCTCTATACCAGGCATGAGCATCTGGAAAAGTAGCTCAGATGCATCGGAACAGATGAATAGGGGCATATGTGAAGGATCCAGAAAATCAGCAGCAGAGATGAAAACAGAAGCCAGACATGCCAGCACTACGCTCACGTTATTGCTTCCCTAGAGACTAGATCCACACTGGGAACAATTCTCTTGGATCAACGTGCCTCTTCCATGAGCATGGGGAGATCCTAACTATGCTACTGAGGCATGTGGTCACTTGCCTGCCACCGCTGAGCATGACAGAGCTAAATCAATCCCCTCTGTTATCACAAGACAGCAGGCACAAGTAGCTCTGCCACTGGCATGAAGAGACAGCAAGGACCAAATTGCTAGCTTAAAGGCTGATTGCAGCACAGGGGGAAATACACCAAACATGCTGTCCATCAAGCAAACAGGAGGAAGCACAGGAATATCAAGACAAAAAGTCCACCTTGAGACACCTGGTGACCACAGCTGCTCAGCAATTGACTTGCTACTTACTGCTCAAACTTGGTACTGTTTGAGGGGCAGAAAACCATCATTCAGCCAGGCCAAAGCACATGCATGGCAAGTGCTATTTTGGGGAATGGCTTCTTGCTTCTACACTGGGACTTCTCATCAAAACACCCATCTGAGAAAGACTCCACTCAGATGAAAACAAAACCTGATTGAATGTATTTGTCCCAAAACAGGCAGCAGAGACAGGACCCTCTCATAGCCTCCACAACACTGTCCTTGCCACTGCACGCCATCTTCTGAGCTGCAACCAATGGGTGTCTTTTTGTTGCCTCATTTTTGTGGAAACCCCTCCAGAGAAGTTGTTTCCAGCATCATGCAGAAGTAGACATTTTTTATCATACAGCATTTGTAGGGAAAGGAAACAATCTCTGGCACAGGTCATCTCCACCAGCAAGATTTTCCTGAGGAAGACACTTGTAAAGCTTGTCCTAGGCTTTGTCGCAGCTGACAAAAGTGCTCAGGTACCGT
>JAXCHO010000970.1:10000-21627 GCA_036630365.1 Acanthiza pusilla
GATGGCTTCCCAGGTACACATGTCGCTCTGCTTCGTGCCGAAAGAGAGACACTACTTCCAAGTTTAAATGCCTCATCATATGGCAGGCATTTATAAGAAGTGTGTGTCTTCTAATAATGAAAAGTCACAAGTCTGCAGAAGTCTCTATACCAGGCATGAGCATCTGGAAAAGTAGCTCAGATGCATCGGAACAGATGAATAGGGGCATACGTGAAGGATCCAGAAAATCAGCAGCAGAGATGAAAACAGAAGCCAGACATGCCAGCACTACGCTCACGTTATTGCTTCCCTAGAGACTAGATCCACAGCTTCACAAATGCACTGGGAACAATTCTCTTGGATCAACGTGCCTCTTCCATGAGCATGGGAAGATCCTAACTATGCTACTGAGGCATGTGGTCACTTGCCTGCCACCGCTGAGCATGACAGAGCTAAATCAATCCCCTCTGTTATCACAAGACAGCAGGCACAAGTAGCTCTGCCACTGGCATGAAGAGACAGCAAGGACCAAATTGCTAGCTTAAAGGCTGATTGCAGCACAGGGGGAAATACACCAAACATGCTGTCCATCAAGCAAACAGTAGGAAGCACAGGAATATCAAGACAAAAAGTCCACCTTGAGACACCTGGTGACCACAGCTGCTCAGCAATTGACTTGCTACTTACTGCTCAAACTTGGTACTGTTTGAGGGGCAGAAAACCATCATTCAGCCAGGCCAAAGCACATGCATGGCAAGTGCTATTTTGGGGAATGGCTTCTTGCTTCTACACTGGGACTTCTCATCAAAACACCCATCTGAGAAAGACTCCACTCAGATGAAAACAAAACCTGATTGAATGTATTTGTCCCAAAACAGGCAGCAGAGACAGGACCCTCTCATAGCCTCCACAACACTGTCCTTGCCACTGCACGCCATCTTCTGAGCTGCAACCAATGGGTGTCTTTTTGTTGCCTCATTTTTGTGGAAACCCCTCCAGAGAAGTTGTTTCCAGCATCATGCAGAAGTAGACATTTTTTATCATACAGCATTTGTAGGGAAAGGAAACAATCTCTGGCACAGGTCATCTCCACCAGCAAGATTTTCCTGAGGAAGACACTTGTAAAGCTTGTCCTAGGCTTTGTCGCAGCTGACAAAAGTGCTCAGGTACCGTTCATGAGAAGGAAACGCGGCCTGGGGCTTCATCGAGCCATCGTTCCTCTTCTTCACAGGGCTCTTGACAGATGGGCCTTCACCTTTCTGCTTTTCCATCCCCTACACAGACACAAAGAAACCCCATGAATCTTTAGAAGATAAAATGGAAAATTACCTGTTTCAAACACAAGTTATAACCATGATCACTGCTACCAAGGCTTAGGGAAACATCTCCTAACTTACAGAAAGAAACAGGCCAGAGATTCAGTGATGCCAACTCTTGGTTTTCCACAACCCGAGGCAGGTTATGGGTGCTACCATACTCAGCAGCACTATGAAATCCCACATTCATGAGTCCTGAGCGTAACTAGAGGGAATAATGCAAACTGGGAGGGAACAAGCCTGCTTGAAGGAAGCAGCAGAAAAATTTGGACCCTTTGGAGAATGGCCCATTGTGTAGGAAGTTGATTTGGTTCAACACTCATTCTCCCTGCTCCGGAACAAAGGCACATTCCTCTCTACAGTGGAGATGAAAAGGAATACAAAAGCCCCAAAACAAACAGACAATTTTCCACTGGATGCTGCTGAATTCACCAAGCTCCTTCTAGCTCCACAAGGCAAGAGAGCAGGGCAGTATTCCCAGAAGACAGACAATCCTTGGAGGAATTAGGATTGCCTTGGACATCTTTTGTAGATTCGGAAATTTTCTTTGACACTAGTACCACCTGTGTCTTTTGCAAAGACACTGTCATCTCCAGAAGCACTCTTCTCCACTTCATTCTTTGACGGGGGGAAGAGTATGGATACTGGGGTGTGGGGGGGAGTTATGCCTAAATGCAAACCCATTTTCTCCTCTCTCCCTTTCCTCTTGGTGGCCAATATTCAAAATATTCCACCCCCCACTTTCTCCTAATAATAATAATAATTCCTTTGCTATCTGCAGATGAAGAGGCTGAGGATCAAGAGTTCATTCCCAGGAGCCAAATGATTCAGCAGAAGAGGAATGAGATAAAGACAGATAAGACATGTTTGGTCTCATATTAGCGATGGCAATACTTGAACAAAGGAGACATTTCGGCTGCCAGGCACTTACTTGCTTCTTAATTCTTCTCAGAATACCGTGCAGGTCATGTGGGGAAACAGATTGTTGCAAAAGCTTTTTGAATTTTTGATGATTGAGCAACATTTTCACCAGCTTCTGTCCATAACAAATAACAGGAGAACGAGAGAAAGAGAGAAATGGAGATAGACAGAGAGGAAGAGAGGAAGAGAGGAAGAGAGAGAAAGAGAGAGAGAGAGAGAGAGAAAGAAAGAAAAAGAAAGAGAGAGAGAGAGAGAGAAGGAAAGAGAGAAGGAAAGAGAGAAAGAAAGAGAGCACAAAAGAAAGAAAGGAAGAGAGAGAGAGGAAAGAGAGAGAAAGAGAGAGAGAGAGAAAGAGAGAGAGAAAGAAAGAGAGAGAGAAAGAGAGAAAGAAAGAGAGAAAGAAAGAGAGAGAAAGAAACAGAGAAAGAAAGAGAGAAAGAAAGAGAGAAAGAAAGAGAGAAAAAAAGAGAGAAAGAAAGAGAGAAAGAAAGAGAGAAAGAAAGGGAGAAAGAAAGAGAGAAAGAAAGAGAGAAAGAAAGAAAGATAGAGAAAGGTAGCCTTTGCTTGCAGGGACTTGAAAGCATCTGGAGTGGCTCTGTTTCTTCCACAGCTGGAGGTAATGTGACCTGGACTTCTGGACAGTTAGGTGGTGTCCAAACCGAGGATAGACTTTTGCCCTGGAAGATAAAACCAAAACAGAGCCTGTTGGTGATAATACCTTCAGTTAACTGGGAGCAAAACATCTTGGAGAGCATTCCTAATGATGTGATTTCAAGCGAGAAAATCCTGACCTGAAAAACAACATGGACCTCATGACAATCATCAGTGGAGACAATCTGCAAGTAACATTGTCACCAACGCATCCACAGGAAAAGCAAGGATGAGCTGCATGTCATTTCTCTTCAGATGGCTTCCCAGGTACACATGTCGCTCTGCTTCGTGCCGAAAGAGAGACACTACTTCCAAGTTTAAATGCCTCATCATATGGCAGGCATTTATAAGAAGTGTGTGTCTTCTAATAATGAAAAGTCACAAGTCTGCAGAAGTCTCTATACCAGGCATGAGCATCTGGAAAAGTAGCTCAGATGCATCGGAACAGATGAATAGGGGCATATGTGAAGGATCCAGAAAATCAGCAGCAGAGATGAAAACAGAAGCCAGACATGCCAGCACTACGCTCACGTTATTGCTTCCCTAGAGACTAGATCCACAGCTTCACAAACGCACTGGGAACAATTCTCTTGGATCAACGTGCCTCTTCCATGAGCATGGGGAGATCCTAACTATGCTACTGAGGCATGTGGTCACTTGCCTGCCACCGCTGAGCATGACAGAGCTAAATCAATCCCTCTGTTATCACAAGACAGCAGGCACAAGTAGCTCTGCCACTGGCATGAAGAGACAGCAAGGACCAAATTGCTAGCTTAAAGGCTGATTGCAGCACAGGGGGAAATACACCAAACATGCTGTCCATCAAGCAAACAGTAGGAAGCACAGGAATATCAAGACAAAAAGTCCACCTTGAGACACCTGTTGACCACAGCTGCTCAGCAATTGACTTGCTACTTACTGCTCAAACTTGGTACTGTTTGAGGGGCAGAAAACCATCATTCAGCCAGGCCAAAGCACATGCATGGCAAGTGCTATTTTGGGGAATGGCTTCTTGCTTCTACACTGGGACTTCTCATCAAAACACCCATCTGAGAAAGACTCCACTCAGATGAAAACAAAACCTGATTGAATGTATTTGTCCCAAAACAGGCAGCAGAGACAGGACCCTCTCATAGCCTCCACAACACTGTCCTTGCCACTGCACGCCATCTTCTGAGCTGCAACCAATGGGTGTCTTTTTGTTGCCTCATTTTTGTGGAAACCCCTCCAGAGAAGTTGTTTCCAGCATCATGCAGAAGTAGACATTTTTTATCATACAGCATTTGTAGGGAAAGGAAACAATCTCTGGCACAGGTCATCTCCACCAGCAAGATTTTCCTGAGGAAGACACTTGTAAAGCTTGTCCTAGGCTTTGTCGCAGCTGACAAAAGTGCTCAGGTACCGTTCATGAGAAGGAAACGCGGCCTGGGGCTTCATCGAGCCATCGTTCCTCTTCTTCACAGGGCTCTTGACAGATGGGCCTTCACCTTTCTGCTTTTCCATCCCCTACACAGACACAAAGAAACCCCATGAATCTTTAGAAGATAAAATGGGAAAATTACCTGTTTCAAACACAAGTTATAACCATGATCACTGCTACCAAGGCTTAGGGAAACATCTCCTAACTTACAGAAAGAAACAGGCCAGAGATTCAGTGATGCCAACTCTTGGTTTTCCACAACCCGAGGCAGGTTATGGGTGCTACCATACTCAGCAGCACTATGAAATCCCACATTCATGAGTCCTGAGCGTAACTAGAGGGAATAATGCAAACTGGGAGGGAACAAGCCTGCTTGAAGGAAGCAGCAGAAAAATTTGGACCCTTTGGAGAATGGCCCATTGTGTAGGAAGTTGATTTGGTTCAACACTCATTCTCCCTGCTCCGGAAACAAAGGCACATTCCTCTCTACAGTGGAGATGAAAAGGAATACAAAAGCCCCAAAACAAACAGACAATTTTCCACTGGATGCTGCTGAATTCACCAAGCTCCTTCTAGCTCCACAAGGCAAGAGAGCAGGGCAGTATTCCCAGAAGACAGACAATCCTTGGAGGAATTAGGATTGCCTTGGACATCTTTTGTAGATTCGGAAATTTTCTTTGACACTAGTACCACCTGTGTCTTTTGCAAAGACACTGTCATCTCCAGAAGCACTCTTCTCCACTTCATTCTTTGACGGGGGGAAGAGTAGGGATACTGGGGTGTGGGGGGGAGTTATGCCTAAATGCAAACCCATTTTCTCCTCTCTCCCTTTCCTCTTGGTGGCCAATATTCAAAATATTCCACCCCCCACTTTCTCCTAATAATAATAATAATTCCTTTGCTATCTGCAGATGAAGAGGCTGAGGATCAAGAGTTCATTCCCAGGAGCCAAATGATTCAGCAGAAGAGGAATGAGATAAAGACAGATAAGACATGTTTGGTCTCATATTAGCGATGGCAATACTTGAACAAAGGAGACATTTCGGCTGCCAGGCACTTACTTGCTTCTTAATTCTTCTCAGAATACCGTGCAGGTCATGTGGGGAAACAGATTGTTGCAAAAGCTTTTTGAATTTTTGATGATTGAGCAACATTTTCACCAGCTTCTGTCCATAACAAATAACAGGAGAACGAGAGAAAGAGAGAAATGGAGATAGACAGAGAGGAAGAGAGGAAGAGAGGAAGAGAGAGAAAGAGAGAGAGAGAGAAAGAAAGAAAAAGAAAGAGAGAGAGAGAGAGAGAAGGAAAGAGAGAAGGAAAGAGAGAAAGAAAGAGAGCACAAAAGAAAGAAAGGAAGAGAGAGGGAAAGAGAGAGAAAGAGAGAGAGAGAGAAAGAGAGAGAGAAAGAAAGAGAGAGAGAAAGAGAGAAAGAAAAAGAGAAAGAATGAGAGAAAGAAAGAGAGAAAGAAAGAGAGAAAGAGAGAGAGAAAGAAAGAGAGAAAAAAAGAGAGAAAGAAAGAGAGAAAGAAAGAGAGAAAGAAAGAGAGAAAGAAAGAGAGAAAGAAAGAGAGAAAGAAAGAAAGATAGAGAAAGGTAGCCTTTGCTTGCAGGGGACTTGAAAGCATCTGGAGTGGCTCTGTTTCTTCCACAGCTGGAGGTAATGTGACCTGGACTTCTGGACAGTTAGGTGGTGTCCAACCGAGATAGACTTTGCCCTGGAAGATAAAACCAAAACAGAGCCTGTTGGTGATAATACCTTCAGTTAACTGGGAGCAAAACATCTTGGAGAGCATTCCTAATGATGTGATTTCAAGCGAGAAAATCCTGACCTGGAAAACAACATGGACCTCATGACAATCATCAGTGGAGACAATCTGCAAGTAACATTGTCACCAGTGCATCCACAGGAAAAGCAAGGATGAGCTGCATGTCATTTCTCTTCAGATGGCTTCCCAGGTACACATGTCGCTCTGCTTCGTGCCGAAAGAGAGACACTACTTCCAAGTTTAAATGCCTCATCATATGGCAGGCATTTATAAGAATGTGTGTGTCTTCTAATAATGAAAAGTCACAAGTCTGCAGAAGTCTCTATACCAGGCATGAGCATCTGGAAAAGTAGCTCAGATGCATCGGAACAGATGAATAGGGGCATACGTGAAGGATCCAGAAAATCAGCAGCAGAGATGAAAACAGAAGCCAGACATGCCAGCACTACGCTCACGTTATTGCTTCCCTAGAGACTAGATCCACAGCTTCACAAATGCACTGGGAACAATTCTCTTGGATCAACGTGCCTCTTCCATGAGCATGGGAAGATCCTAACTATGCTACTGAGGCATGTGGTCACTTGCCTGCCACCGCTGAGCATGACAGAGCTAAATCAATCCCCTCTGTTATCACAAGACAGCAGGCACAAGTAGCTCTGCCACTGGCATGAAGAGACAGCAAGGACCAAATTGCTAGCTTAAAGGCTGATTGCAGCACAGGGGGAAATACACCAAACATGCTGTCCATCAAGCAAACAGGAGGAAGCACAGGAATATCAAGACAAAAAGTCCACCTTGAGACACCTGTTGACCACAGCTGCTCAGCAATTGACTTGCTACTTACTGCTCAAACTTGGTACTGTTTGAGGGGCAGAAAACCATCATTCAGCCAGGCCAAAGCACATGCATGGCAAGTGCTATTTTGGGAAATGGCTTCTTGCTTCTACACTGAGACTTCTCATCAAAACACCCATCTGAGAAAGACTCCACTCAGATGAAAACAAAACCTGACTGAATGTATTTGTCCCAAAACAGGCAGCAGAGACAGGACCCTCTCATAGCCTCCACAACACTGTCCTTGCCACTGCACGCCATCTTCTGAGCTGCAACCAATGGGTGTCTTTCTGTTGCCTCAGTTTTGTGGAAACCCCTCCAGAGAAGTTGTTTCCAGCATCATGCAGAAGTAGACATTTTTTATCATACAGCATTTGTAGGGAAAGGAAACAATCTCTGGCACAGGTCATCTCCACCAGCAAGATTTTCCTGAGGAAGACATTTGTAAAGCTTGTCCTAGGCTTTGTCGCAGCTGACAAAAGTGCTCAGGTACCGTTCATGAGAAGGAAACGCGGCCTGGGGCTTCATCGAGCCATCGTTCCTCTTCTTCACAGGGCTCTTGACAGATGGGCCTTCACCTTTCTGCTTTTCCATCCCCTACACAGACACAAAGAAACCCCATGAATCTTTAGAAGATAAAATGGAAAATTACCTGTTTCAAACACAAGTTATAACCATGATCACTGCTACCAAGGCTTAGGGAAACATCTCCTAACTTACAGAAGGAAACAGGCCAGAGATTCAGTGATGCCAACTCGTGGTTTTCCACAACCCGAGGCAGGTTATGGGTGCTACCATACTCAGCAGCACTATGAAATCCCACATTCATGAGTCTTGAGCGTAACTAGAGGGAATAATGCAAACTGGGAGGGAACAAGCCTGCTTGAAGGAAGCAGCAGAAAAATTTGGACCCTTTGGAGAATGGCCCATTGTGTAGGAAGTTGATTTGGTTCAACACTCATTCTCCCTGCTCCGGAACAAAGGCACATTCCTCTCTACAGTGGAGATGAAAAGGAATACAAAAGCCCCAAAACAAACAGACAATTTTCCACTGGATGCTGCTGAATTCACCAAGCTCCTTCTAGCTCCACAAGGCAAGAGAGCAGGGCAGTATTCCCAGAAGACAGACAATCCTTGGAGGAATTAGGATTGCCTTGGACATCTTTTGTAGATTCGGAAATTTTCTTTGACACTAGTACCACCTGTGTCTTTTGCAAAGACACTGTCATCTCCAGAAGCACTCTTCTCCACTTCATTCTTTGACGGGGGGAAGAGTAGGGATACTGGGGTGTGGGGGGGAGTTATGCCTAAATGCAAACCCATTTTCTCCTCTCTCCCTTTCCTCTTGGTGGCCAATATTCAAAATATTCCACCCCCCACTTTCTCCTAATAATAATAATAATTCCTTTGCTATCTGCAGATGAAGAGGCTGAGGATCAAGAGTTCATTCCCAGGAGCCAAATGATTCAGCAGAAGAGGAATGAGATAAAGAACAGATAAGACATGTTTGGTCTCATATTAGCGATGGCAATACTTGAACAAAGGAGACATTTCGGCTGCCAGGCACTTACTTGCTTCTTGATTTTCCTCAGAATACCGTGCAGGTCATGTGGGGAAACAGATTGTTGCAAAAGCTTTTTGAATTTTTGATGATTGAGCAACATTTTCACCAGCTTCTGTCCATAACAAATAACAGGAGAACGAGAGAAAGAGAGAAATGGAGATAGACAGAGAGGAAGAGGGGAAGAGAGGAAGAGAGAGAAAGAGAGAGAGAGAGAGAGAGAAAGAAAGAAAAAGAAAGAGAGAGAGAGAGAAAGAAGGAAATAGAGAAGGAAAGAGAGAAAGAAAGAGAGCACAAAAGAAAGAAAGGAAGAGAGAGGGAAAGAGAGAGAAAGAGAGAGAGAGAGAAAGAGAGAGAGAAAGAGAGAGAGAAAGAGAGAAAGAAAGAGAGAAAGAAAGAGAGAAAGAAAGAGAGAAAGAAAGAGAGAAAGAAAGAGAGAAAGAAAGAGAGAAAGAAAAGAGAGAAAGAAAGAAAGATAGAGAAAGGTAGCCTTTTCTTGCAGGGGACTTGAAAGCATCTGGAGTGGCTCTGTTTCTTCCACAGCTGGAGGTAATGTGACCTGGACTTCTGGACAGTTAGGTGGTGTCCAACCGAGATAGACTTTGCCCTGGAAGATAAAACCAAAACAGAGCCTGTTGGTGATAATACCTTCAGTTAACTGGGAGCAAAACATCTTGGAGAGCATTCCTAATGATGTGATTTCAAGCGAGAAAATCCTGACCTGGAAAACAACATGGACCTCATGACAATCTTCAGTGGAGACAATCTGCAAGTAACATTGTCACCAGTGCATCCACAGGAAAAGCAAGGATGAGCTGCATGTCATTTCTCTTCAGATGGCTTCCCAGGTACACATGTCGCTCTGCTTCGTGCCGAAAGAGAGACACTACTTCCAAGTTTAAATGCCTCATCATATGGCAGGCATTTATAAGAAGTGTGTGTCTTCTAATAATGAAAAGTCACAAGTCTGCAGAAGTCTCTATACCAGGCATGAGCATCTGGAAAAGTAGCTCAGATGCATCGGAACAGATGAATAGGGGCATACGTGAAGGATCCAGAAAATCAGCAGCAGAGATGAAAACAGAAGCCAGACATGCCAGCACTACGCTCACGTTATTGCTTCCCTAGAGACTAGATCCACAGCTTCACAAATGCACTGGGAACAATTCTCTTGGATCAACGTGCCTCTTCCATGAGCATGGGAAGATCCTAACTATGCTACTGAGGCATGTGGTCACTTGCCTGCCACCGCTGAGCATGACAGAGCTAAATCAATCCCCTCTGTTATCACAAGACAGCAGGCACAAGTAGCTCTGCCACTGGCATGAAGAGACAGCAAGGACCAAATTGCTAGCTTAAAGGCTGATTGCAGCACAGGGGGAAATACACCAAACATGCTGTCCATCAAGCAAACAGGAGGAAGCACAGGAATATCAAGACAAAAAGTCCACCTTGAGACACCTGGTGACCACAGCTGCTCAGCAATTGACTTGCTACTTACTGCTCAAACTTGGTACTGTTTGAGGGGCAGAAAACCATCATTCAGCCAGCCTAAAGCACATGCATGGCAAGTGCTATTTTGGGGAATGGCTTCTTGCTTCTACACTGGGACTTCTCATCAAAACACCCATCTGAGAAAGACTCCACTCAGATGAAAACAAAACCTGATTGAATGTATTTGTCCCAAAACAGGCAGCAGAGACAGGACCCTCTCATAGCCTCCACAACACTGTCCTTGCCACTGCACGCCATCTTCTGAGCTGCAACCAATGGGTGTCTTTTTGTTGCCTCATTTTTGTGGAAACCCCTCCAGAGAAGTTGTTTCCAGCATCATGCAGAAGTAGACATTTTTTATCATACAACATTTGTAGGGAAAGGAAACAATCTCTGGCACAGGTCATCTCCACCAGCAAGATTTTCCTGAGGAAGACACTTGTAAAGCTTGTCCTAGGCTTTGTCGCAGCTGACAAAAGTGCTCAGGTACCGTTCATGAGAAGGCAACGCGGCCTGGGGCTTCATCGAGCCATCGTTCCTCTTCTTCACAGGGCTCTTGACAGATGGGCCTTCACCTTTCTGCTTTTCCATCCCCTACACAGACACAAAGAAGCCCCATGAATCTTTAGAAGATAAAATGGAAAATTAACTGTTTCAAACACAAGTTATAACCACGATCACTGCTACCAAGGCTTAGGGAAACATCTCCTAACTTACAGAAAGAAACAGGCCAGAGATTCAGTGATGCCAACTCGTGGTTTTCCACAACCCAAGGCAGGTTATGGGTGCTACCATACTCAGCAGCACTATGAAATCCCACATTCATGAGTCCTGAGCGTAACTAGAGGGAATAATGCAAACTGGGAGGGAACAAGCCTGCTTGAAGGAAGCAGCAGAAAAATTTGGACCCTTTGGAGAATGGCCCATTGTGTTGGAAGTTGATTTGGTTCAACACTCATTCTCCCTGCTCCGGAACAAAGGCACATTCCTCTCTACAGTGGAGATGAAAAGGAATACAAAAGCCCCAAAACAAACAGACAATTTTCCACTGGATGCTGCTGAATTCACCAAGCTCCTTCTAGCTCCACAAGGCAAGAGAGCAGGGCAGTATTCCCAGAAGACAGACAATCCTTGGAGGAATTAGGATTGCCTTGGACATCTTTTGTAGATTCGGAAATTTTCTTTGACACTAGTACCACCTGTGTCTTTTGCAAAGACACTGTCATCTCCAGAAGCACTCTTCTCCACTTCATTCTTTGACGGGGGGAAGAGTAGGGATACTGGGGTGTGGGGGGGAGTTATGCCTAAATGCAAACCCATTTTCTCCTCTCTCCCTTTCCTCTTGGTGGCCAATATTCAAAATATTCCACCCCCCACTTTCTCCTAATAATAATAATAATTCCTTTGCTATCTGCAGATGAAGAGGCTGAGGATCAAGAGTTCATTCCCAGGAGCCAAATGATTCAGCAGAAGAGGAATGAGATAAAGACAGATAAGACATGTTTGGTCTCATATTAGCGATGGCAATACTTGAACAAAGGAGACATTTCGGCTGCCAGGCACTTACTTGCTTCTTGATTCTCCTCAGAATACCGTGCAGGTCATGTGGGGAAACAGATTGTTGCAAAAGCTTTTTGAATTTTTGATGATTGAGCAACATTTTCACCAGCTTCTGTCCATAACAA
>JAXCHO010000971.1:0-15747 GCA_036630365.1 Acanthiza pusilla
TCATTTTGGGGGTCCCGGGGGTGATTTTGGGGGTCCCGGGAGGATTTTGGGGGGTCCCGGGTGGATTTTGGGGGTCCCGGGTGGATTTTGGGGGTCCCGGGTTCATTTTGGGGGTCTCGGGTGGATTTTGGGGGTCCCTGGTTGATTTTGGGGTCCCGGGTTCATTTTGGGGTCTCGGGTTCATTTTGGGGGTCCCGGGTGGGTTTTGGGGGTCCCGGGGTGATTTTGGGGTCCTGGGTGGATTTTGGGGGTCCCGGGTGGATTTTGGGGGTCCCGGGTGGATTTTGGGGGTCCGGGTGGATTTTGGGGGTCCCGGGTTGATTTGGGGGGTCCCCGGTGGATTTTTGGGGGTCCCGGGTTCATTTTGGGGGTCCCGGGGTGATTTTGGGGGTCCCGGGTTCATTTTGGGGGTCCCCGGGTGGATTTTGGGGGTCCCGGGTGGATTTTGGGGGTCGCGGGTGGATTTTGGGGGTCCCGGGTGGATTTTGGGGGTCCGGGTGGATTTTGGGGGTCCCAGGGTGATTTTGGGGGTCCCGGGGGTCTCCCCGCCCCCAGCCCCAGGCTGGCTCGGAGCAGCTCCAGCAGAGCTCGGGGGTCCCGGGGGGGCGCGGGGGGGGCGAGAGCCCCAAATCCTGCGGGGAGAGAGGAAACTGAGGCACGGCAGAGCCCCCACCCCAAAAAAAACAAAATACACCTGAGAGTCCAAAAAAACCCCTAAATACACCTGAGAGCCCAAAAAAACCCAAAAAAACCCCAAAATACACCTGAGTCCAAAAAAACCCCAAAAAAATACCCAAAATACACCTGAGAATCAAAAAAAAACCCCAAAATACACCTGAGAATAAAAAAAAAAACCAAAATACACCTGAGAATCCAAAAAAACCCCAAAAAATAACCAAAATACACCTGAGAGTCCAAAAAAACCCCAAAAAATAACCAAAATACACCTGAGAGTCCAAAAAAAACCAAAAAAAAACCAAAATACACCTGAGAGTCAAAAAAAAAACCAAAATACACCTGAGAGTAAAAAAAAACCCAAAATACACCTGAGAATAAAAAAAAAAAAACAAAAAAAACCAAAATACACCTGAGAATAAAAAAAAACAAAAAAAACCCCAAAATACACCTGAGAATCCAAAAAAACCCCAAAAAATAACCAAAATACACCTGAGAATCCAAAAAAACCCAAAATACACCTGAGAATAAAAAAAAAAACCAAAAAATAACCAAAATACACCTGAGAATCCAAAAAAAACCCCAAAATACACCTGAGAATCAAAAAAAAAACCCCAAAAAAACCCCAAAATACACCTGAGAGTCCAAAAAAAAACCCAAAATACACCTGAGAATCAAAAAAAAAACCCCAAAAAACCCCAAAATACACCTGAGAGTCCAAAAAACCCCAAAATACACCTGAGAATCCAAAAAAACCCCAAAAAACCCCAAAATACACCTGAGAGCCAAAAAAATAACCAAAAAATATCCAAAATACACCTGAGAGTCAAAGAAAACCCAAAAAATAACCAAAATACACCTGAGAACCCAAAAAACCCCCAAAAAACCCCAAAATACACCTGAGACCCCCAAAAACCCCCACCTGAGAGCCAAAAAAATCCGGGAAAAACCCAAAAACCCCACCTGAGAGCCCAAAAAATACCTGAGGGACCCCAAAAAATCACCTGAGCCAACCCAAAAGACCCCGGGGCCCCCAAATTTCCCCTCACCTGTCCCAGGTGTGTCCCTCCCCTCTCACCTGTCCCAGGTGTGTCCCTCCCCTCTCACCTGTCCCAGGTGTGTCCCTCTCACCTGTCCCAGGTGTGTCCCTCCCCTCTCACCTGTCCCAGGTGTGTCCCTCCCCTCTCACCTGTCCCAGGTGTGTCCCTCCCCTCTCACCTGCCCCAGGTGTGTCCCTCTCACCTGCCCCAGGTGTGTCCCTCCCCTCCCACCTGTCCCAAGTGTGTCCCTCCCCTCTCACCTGTCCCAGGTGTGTCCCTCCCCTCTCACCTGCCCCAGGTGTGTCCCTCCCCTCTCACCTGCCCCAGGTGTGTCCCCGCCCCTCTCACCTGTCCCAGGTGTGTCCCTCCCCTCTCACCTGCCCCAGGTGTGTCCCTCCCCTCTCACCTGCCCCAGGTGTGTCCCTCCCCTCTCACCTGCCCCAGGTGTGTCCCTCCCCTCTCACCTGTCCCAGGTGTGTCCCTCTCACCTGTCCCAGGTGTGTCCCTCCCCTCTCACCTGCCCCAGGTGTGTCCCTCTCACCTGCCCCAGGTGTGTCCCTCCCCTCTCACCTGTCCCAGGTGTGTCCCTCCCCTCTCACCTGTCCCAGGTGTGTCCCTCCCCTCCCACCTGTCCCAGGTGTGTCCCTCCCCTCTCACCTGTCCCAGGTGTGTCCCTCCCCTCTCACCTGGCCCAGGTGTGCCCCTCCCCTCTCACCTGCCCCAGGTGTGTCCCTCCCCTCTCACCTGTCCCAGGTGTGTCCCTCTCACCTGCCCCAGGTGTGTCCCTCTCACCTGGCCCAGGTGTGTCCCCGCCCCTCTCACCTGTCCCAGGTGTGTCCCTCCCCTCTCACCTGGCCCAGGTGTGTCCCTCCCCTCTCACCTGCCCCAGGTGTGTCCCTCCCCTCTCACCTGGCCCAGGTGTGTCCCCGCCCCTCTCACCTGTCCCAGGTGTGTCCCTCTCACCTGTCCCAGGTGTGCCAGCAGTGCCTCCAGCCGAGCCGAGGCCACGCCCAGGGCGTGGCTCACCTGTCCCAGGTCTCTTTGTGCGGAGGCCACGCCCACTCCGGGGGGGGAGGGGTCCCTGCGACCACAAAGAGCTCAGGGACACACCTGGGACTGGCCCCGCCCCCCAGGTGTGCCCAGGTGTGCCCAGGTGTCACTCACTTCCGGACAGGTGTCCTCAGGTGTGCCCAGGTGTGCCCAATGTCACCAGGTGTGTCACAGGTGTGCCCAATGTCGCCAGGTGTGCCCCAGGTGTGCCCAGGTGTGCCCAGGTGTCACTCACTTCTGGACAGGTGTCCTCAGGTGTGCCCAGGTGTGACCCCAATGTCCCCAGGTGTGCCCAATGTCGCCAGATGTGCCCAGGTGTGACCTCAGGTATCACCAGGTGTGACCTCAGGTGTGCCCAGCTGTCCTCAGGTGTGCCCAGGTGTTTCCCAGGTGTGTCCCAGGTGTCCCCAGGTGTCACTCACTTCCAGACAGGTGTGCCCAGGTGTGTCACAGGTGTGCCCAGGTGTGTCCAAATGTCCCCAGGTGTGCCCAGGTGTGGCCTGGGTGTCCCTAGGTGTCACTCACTTCCGGACAGGTGTCCCCAGGTGTGTCCCAGGTGTGCCCAGGTGTGTCCCAGGTGTGCCCAGGTGTGTTCCAGGTGTGCCCAGGTGTGTTCCCCGCAGCCTCCCCCGCAGAGCCGCGGCCTCAGCTCGGAGCTGGCGCAGCTGAGCCAGGTGGGACTGGGCCAGGTGGGACAGGTGAGACACCTGGGGACAGGTGGGACAGGTGAGACACCTGGGGACAGGTGGGACAGGGACAGGTGAGACAGGTGAGACACCTGGGGACAGGTGAGACAGGTGAGACACCTGGGGACAGGTGGGACAGGTGAGACACCTGGGGACAGGTGAGACTGGGACAGGTGAGATACCTGGGGACAGGTGAGACACCTGGGGACAGGTGGGACAGGTGAGACACCTAGGGACAGGTGGGACAGGGGCAGGTGAGACACCTGGGGACAGGTGGGACAAGTGAGACAGGGCCAGGTGGGACAGGGACGGGTGGGACAGGTGAGATGCCTGGGAACAGGTGAGACAGGGACAGGTGAGAATGGGACAGGTAATGGAGGGCCACAGGGACAGGTGGGACAGGTGAGACACCTGGGGACAGGTGGGACAGGGACAGGTGGGACAGGTAATGGAAAGCCACAGGGACAGGTGGGACAAGTGGGACAGGTAATGGAGGGCTCAGGGACAGGTGACACAGGTGACACAGGTGACACAGGTGACAATGGGGGTGGGGCTGGGACAGGTGACACAGGTGACACAGGTGACACAGGTGACAATGGGGGCAGGGCTCACCTGTGGCCCGGCACGGGTGGGCGTGGCCCGGCGCGTGGCCCGAGCAGGGGGCGTGGTCTCTTCCGAGGGCATGACCTCTGGGGGCGTGGTCTCCTCAAGGGGCGTGGTCTCCTCAAGGGGCGTGGTCTCCTCCGGGGGCGTGGTCTCCTCCGGGGGCGGGGTCTCCTCCAGGGGCGTGGTCTCCTCGGGGGGCGGGGTCTCCTCCGGGGGCGTGGTCTCCTCCGGGGGCGGGGTCTCCTCGGGGGGCGGGGTCTCCTCCGGGGGCGGGGTCTCCGGGGTCCCCTCGGGGGGCTCCAGGGGGCGCTCCCCCCGCCCCTCCCCCCCCTGCGGGGTCTCCTGGGGGGGCTCGGGCTGGGGGGGCAGAGGGGGATGGGGGAGGGGACTGACCCAAAATGCCCCAAATCCCCCAAAATTCTCCCAAAATCCCCCAAAATACCCAAATCATCCCCAAAATCCCCCAACCCCCCCCAAATCCCCCAAATTCCCCCCAAAACCCCCCAAATCCCCCAAAATTCTCCCAAAAGCCCCCCAGACACCCCAAAATCCCCAAGATCCCCCCCAAATCCCCCCCAAACCCCCCCAACCCCCCCCAAACCCCCCCGTGCCCCTCCCCCCGTACCTGCAGCTCCCGGGGCCGCGCCCCCCCCGCCCCCCGGGCCCGCCGCACCTGGGGGGAGGGGCACGGGGGTCACGGGGGGGGCACGGGGGGGCTCCGGACCCGTGGAGACCCCCCCAGGGACCCCCCCCAGCCCCACAGGGACACCCCCAATCCATGGGGACCCCCCCGTGAACCATGGGGACCCCTCCCCACCCATAGGGAACCCCCCCAGTTGGGGACTCCCAGCCCCATAGGGACCCCCCACCCATAGGGACCCCCTAATTGGGGACCCCAGCCCCATAGGGACCCCCCCGTGACCCACAGGGACCCCCGACCCATAAGGATCCCCCCCAATTCAGGACCCCCTGCCCCATAGAGACTACCCCACCCATAGGGATCCCCCTAATTGGGACCCCAGACCCATAGAGAATCCCCCAGCCCCATAGGGACCCCCCTAATTGGGACCCCAGACCCATAGAGAATCCCCCAGCCCCATAGGGACCCCCCTAATTGGGACCCCAGACCCATAGAGACCCCTCAGCCCCATAGGGACCCCCGACCCATAAGGATCCCCCCCCAATCCAGGACCCCAGCCCCATAGGGACCCCCCGTGACCCACAGGGACCCCCGACCCATAAGGATCCCCCCCAATTCAGGACCCCCAGCCCCATAGGGACCCCCACAGCCCCATAGGGACCCCCGATCCATAAGGATCCCCCCCACAATTCAGGACCCCCAGCCCCATAGGGACCCCCACAGCCCCATAGGGACCCCCGATCCATAAGGATCCCCCCCACAATTCAGGACCCCCAGCCCCATAGGGACCCCCACGAGGACCCCCCGCCCCATAGAAACGCCCCCAGCCCCATAGGGACCCCCCCCATAAGGATCCCCCCCCCCAATTCAGGACCCCCAGCCCCATAGGGACGCCCCCCACTCCGAAACGCCCCCGCCCCATAGAAACGCCCCCAGCCCCATAGAGACCCCCCCCATGAGGACACCCCCAATTCAGGACCCCCACCCCCATAGGGACCCCCCCATGAGGACCCCCCCCCGCCCCTCCCCCGGTACCTGGGGGGTCCCGCCCCGCCCCCCCCTCTGGCGCAGCCCCCGCAGCCTCCTGCGCATGCGCAGCAGCTCCGCCTCGGCCCCGCCCAGCAGCGCCTGCAGAGCTCCTGCCTCGGCCTGGGGACAGCGGAGGGGACAGGTGTGGGCAGGTGTGAGCAGGTGTGGGCAGGTGTGTCACAGGTGTGTCACAGGTGTGCTCAGGTGTGGGCAGGTGTGTCACAGGTGTGCTCAGGTGTGAGCAGGTGTGAGCAGGTGTGGGCAGGTGTGGGCAGGTGTGAGCAGGTGTGAGCAGGTGTGAGCAGGTGTGGGCAGGTGTGAGCAGGTGTGAGCAGGTGTGCTCAGGTGTGGGCAGGTGTGAGCAGGTGTGAGCAGGTGTGGGCAGGTGTGAGCAGGTGTGGGCAGGTGTGAGCAGGTGTGTCACAGGTGTGAGCAGGTGTGCTCAGGTGTGCACAGGTGTGAGCAGGTGTGAGCAGGTGTGTCACAGGTGTGTCACAGGTGTGAGCAGGTGTGCTCAGGTGTGCGCAGGTGTGTCCCAGGTGGGTCACAGGTGTGCTCAGGTGTGAGCAGGTGTGTCCCAGGTGTGCTCAGGTGTGTCCCAGGTGTGAGCAGGTGTGGGCAGGTGTGGCACAGGTGTGCTCAGGTGTGAACAGGTGTGCTCAGGTGTGCTCAGGTGTGAGCAGGTGTGCTCAGGTGTGCACAGGTGTGAGCAGGTGTGAGCAGGTGTGTCACAGGTGTGTCACAGGTGTGCTCAGGTGTGCTCAGGTGTGCGCAGGTGTGTCCCAGGTGGGTCACAGGTGTGCTCAGGTGTGAGCAGGTGTGTCCCAGGTGTGCTCAGGTGTGTCCCAGGTGTGAGCAGGTGTGTCCCAGGTGTGAGCAGGTGTGAGCAGGTGTGCTCAGGTGTGCACAGGTGTGCTCAGGTGTGTCACAGGTGTGTCACAGGTGTGCTCAGGTGTGCTCAGGTGTGTCACAGGTGTGCTCAGGTGTGCTCAGGTGTGTCACAGGTGTGAGCAGGTGTGTCACAGGTGTGTCACAGGTGTGACAAGGTGTGCACAGGTGTGCTCAGGTGTGAGCAGGTGTGTCACAGGTGTGAGCAGGTGTGCTCAGGTGGGTCACAGGTGTGTCACAGATGTGCACAGGTGTGACAAGGTGTGCACAGGTGTGCTCAGGTGTGAACAGGTGTGTCACAGGTGTGCTCAGGTGTGAGCAGGTGTGTCACAGGTGTGTCACAGGTGTGCACAGGTGTGACAAGGTGTGCTCAGGTGTGAACAGGTGTGCTCAGGTGTGAGCAGGTGTCCCTCACCTGTCCCAGGTGTATTCCAGGTGTGTCATTACCTGTCCCAGGTGTGTGCGTGACCCACCCAGGTGTGCCCCAGGTGTGTCACTCACCTGTGCAAGGTGTCCATTACCTGTCCCAGGTGTGTCCCATCCCCCCCAGGTGTGTCCCAGGTGTTCCCCAGGTGTGCCCCAGGTGTGTCCCTCACCTGTCCCAGGTGTCCATTACCTGTCCCAGGTGTGTCCCACCCCCCCAGGTGTGTCCCAGCTGTGTCCCAGGTGTGTCCCACCCCCCCAGGTGTGTCGCTCACCTGTCCCAGGTGTGTCCCACCCCCCAGGTGTGTCATTCACCTGTCCCAGGTGTGTCGCTCACCTGTCCCAGGTGTGTCCCACCCCCCCAGGTGTGTCCCAGGTGTTCCCCAGGTGTGTCCCACCCCCCCAGCTGTGTCGCTCACCTGTCCCAGGTGTGTCCCTCAGCTGTCCCAGGTGTGTCCCACCCCCCCAGGTGTGTCTCTCACCTGTCCCAGGTGTGTCCCAGGTGTTCCCCAGGTGTGTTTGTGACCCCCAGGTGTGTCACTCACCTGTCCCAGGTGTGTCTCTCACCTGTCCCAGGTGTGTCCCAGGTGTTCCCCAGGTGTGTCCCACCCCCCCAGGTGTGTCCCTCACCTGTCCCAGGTGTGTCCCACCCCCCCAGGTGTGTCCCTCACCTGTCCCAGGTGTGCCCCACCCCCCAGGTGTGTCGCTCACCTGTCCCAGGTGTGTCCCACCCCCCAGGTATGTCCCTCACCTGTCCCAGGTGTGTCCCACCCCCCCCAGGTGTGTCCCACCCCCCCAGGTGTGTCCCTCACCTGTCCCAGGTGTGTCTCTCACCTGTCCCAGGTGTGTTGCTCACCTGTCCCAGGTGTGTCCCACCCCCCAGGTGTGTCCCTCACCTGTCCCAGGTGTGTGTGTGACCCCCCAGGTGTGTCATTCACCTGTCCCAGGTGTCCATTACCTGTCCCAGGTGTGTGTGTGACCCCCAGCTGTGTCCCTCACCTGTCCCAGGTGTGTCCCACCCCACCCAGGTGTGTCATTACCTGTCCCAGGTGTGTCCCACCCCCCAGGTGTGTCCCTCACCTGTCCCAGGTGTGTCTCTCACCTGTCCCAGGTGTGTTGCTCACCTGTCCCAGGTGTGTCCCACCCCCCAGGTGTGTCCCTCACCTGTCCCAGGTGTGTCTCTCACCTGTCCCAGGTGTGTTGCTCACCTGTCCCAGGTGTGTCCCACCCCCCAGGTGTGTCCCTCACCTGTCCCAGGTGTGTCTCTCACCTGCAGCATTGCCCCCACGCTCAGGTAGAGCTCCTGCAGCCTCAGCGCCTCCTCCCCCCGGAGCTGCAGCTGCCCCAGGGGACCCCCGGAGAGCCCAGAGCTGCGGGGGTCAGCCAGGGGTCAAAGGTCACTCATTGGTCACTCATTGGTCACTCAGGGTCACCCAGGGGTCAAAGGTCACTCATTGGTCACTCATTTGGTTACGGATTGGTCACTGGTTGGTCACTCATTGGTCATTCAGGGGTCACCCAGGGGTCATTCAGGGGTCAGGGGTCACTCAGGGGTCAGCCAGGGGTCAGGGGTCACTCAAGGGTCAGCCAGGGTCACTCAGGGGTTACCCCAGGATCAGCCAGGGGTCAGGGGTCAGCCAGGGGTTAGGGGTCAGCCAGGGGTCAGCCAGGGGTCAGCCAGGGTCACTCAGGGGTCAGCCAGGGGTCAGAGGTCACTCAGGGGTCAGCCAGGGTCACTCAGGGGTTACCCCGGGATCAGCCAGGGTCACTCAGGGGTCAGCCAGGGGTCAGGGGTCAGTCAGGGGTCACTAATTGGTCACTCAGGGGTCAGAGGTCACTCAGAGGTCACTCAGGGGTCAGGGGTCAGGGGTCACACCCACCTGGTCCTGCCGGGGGTCCCCGGGGGGGGCCGGGGGCATCCTGGGCCTGGCCTGGGGGGGCACAGGGGGGTCAGAGACCCCCAGAGACCCCAAAATCCCCCCAGGGACCCCAAATTATCCCCAGAGACCCCCAAAT
This sequence comes from Acanthiza pusilla, assembly GCA_036630365.1. Classification (NCBI taxonomy): domain Eukaryota; kingdom Metazoa; phylum Chordata; class Aves; order Passeriformes; family Acanthizidae; genus Acanthiza; species Acanthiza pusilla. The sequence continues at coordinate 9,054 of JAXCHO010000971.1, forward strand.
CCCACCCGGGACCCCCCAATTCCCACCCAGGACCCCCAAAATCCCCCTAGGACCCCCCAAAACCCAGCCAGGACCCCCCAAATTACCCCGAAAGACCCCAAAATCTCCCCAGGACCCCCCAAAATCCCCCCAGGATCCCCCAAATCCTCCCAGGACCCCCAAAAATCCACCCAGAGACCCCCAAATCCCACCCCCCCCTCATACCCGGGGGTCTCGTGGCCATCTGGGGGTCCCGGAGCTGTCCCCTCCTGTCCTGGGGGGGCACAGAGGGGTCGGGGGGGATTTGGAGACCCCAGACCCCTGAAATTGTCAATCAGGACCCCCAAATCCCCCCCCAAATCTTCCCCAGGACCCCCAAAATCCCCCCAAGACCCCCAAATCCCTTCCAGGACCCCCAAATCTCACCCAAAATTCCCCCCAGGACCCTCAAAATCCTCCTCAGGACCCCCAAAATCCTCCCCATGACCCCCAAAATCCCCCCCAGGACCCCCAAAATCCTCCCCATGACCCCCAAATCCTCCCCGGGACCCCCAAATCTCACCCAAATTCCCCCCAGGACCCCCAAAATTCCCCAAATCCTCTTCAGGACCCTCAAAATCCTCCCCATGACCCCCAAAATCCCCCCCCGGACACCCAAAATCTCCCCAAATCCCTCCCAGGACCCCCAAAATCCTCCCCAGGACCCCCCAAATCCTCCCCATGACCCCCAAAATCCACCCACGACCCCCAAAATCCTCTCCTTGGATCCCCAAATCAGTCCCAGCACCCCCAAATCCCTCCCGGAACACCAAACCCCCCAAATCTCACCCCAAATCCCCCCAGGACCCCCAAAATCCTCCCCAAAATCTCCCCAAATCTCCCCAAATCCTCCCCCAGGACCCCCAAAATCCCCCCCAGGACCCCCAAAATCCCCCCAGACCCCCCAAAATCCTCTCCTTGGATCCCCAAAATCACTCCCATCCCCCCCAAATCCCTCCCGGGACACCAAAACCCCCAAATCTCACCCCAAAATCCCCCCCAGGACCCCCAAAATCCTCCCCAAATCCCACACGTGCCCCCCGCTCCGGCCACCCTTTAGCCACGCCCCCAGTCGCTATGGCAACGGGACGCTCGGGCGCTGATTGGCTGAGCCGCCGCTCCCAAGATGGCGGCGCCCACAGCGGAGGAGGCACCACACTCAAGATGGCGGCGGAGGCAAAGGCGACCGGAAGTTCCGCCTCCGCCCACTTCCGGTTCCGCCGTGTGGGCCCCGAGGCGCGCGCGAGGCCCGGAGCGGAACCGGGTGAGATTTGGGGCGAATTTGGGGGATTTTGGGGGGTCTGGAATGGGATTGGAGGGGTCTGAGGGGATCCCGGGGGGTTTAAAGGGAGATTTAGGGTGTCTGAGGGTGTTTGGGGAGGTCTGGGGGGCGTTTTGGGGGTCTGGGGGGGTCTGAAGGGGGGGCTGTGAGGGGATTTTGGGGGTCTGGGGGTGTTTTTGGAGGTCTGAGGGGAGTTTTGGGGGTCTGGGGGCTTCTAGAGGGGGTCTGAGGGGGTCTTGGGGGGTTTAAAGGGAGATTTAGGGGGTCTGAGAGGAGTTTTGGGGGGATTTTGGGGGTCTGGCGTCGTCTGAGGGGGTTTTGGGGGGTCTGGGGGCTTCTAGGGGGGGTCTGGAGGGGTCTTGGGGGGTTCAAAGAGAGATTTTGGGGGTCTGAGGGGAGTTTTGGGGGTCTGGGGATGTCTAGAGGAGGTCTGGAGGGGATTTGTGGGGGTCTGGGGGGGGTCTAAAGGAGGTCTGGGGGGAGTTTTGGGGGTCTGGGGGCTTCTAAAGCAGCTCTGGGGGGGTCTGAAGGGAATCTGAGGGGGATTTTGGGGGTCTGGGGGGTCTGAAGCAGCTCTGGGGGGGTCTTGGAGGGTTTAAAAGGAGATTTAAGGTGGTCTGGGGGAGTTATGGGGGTCTGGGGGTGTCTGAAGGGGGTCTGGGGGGGTCTCGGGGGGTTCAAAGAGAGATTTTGGGGGTCTGGGGGCTTCTAAAGGGGGTCTGGGGGGGTCTCGGGGGGTTCAAAGAGAGATTTTGGGGGTCTGGGGGTGTTTTGGGAGGTCTGGGGGGATCCTGGGGGGTCTTTTGGGGGTCTGGGGGGGGTCTGAAGGGGCTCTGAGGGGAGTTTTGGGGGTCTGGGGGCATCCGAAGGGATTCCAAGAGGGTCTTGGGGGGCTCAAAGGGAGATTTAAGGGGGTCTGGGGGGGTTTTGGGGGTCTGGGGGTGTCTGAAGGGGCTCTGAGGGGGTCCTGGGGGGTTTAAAGGGAGGTTTGGGGGGTCTGGGGGGGTCTCTGGAGGGTCTGGGGGTGTCTGAAGGGGGTCTGAGGGGGTCCTGGGGGGTTTAAAGGGAGATTTGGGGGGTCTGGGGGGATTTTGGGGGTCTGGGGGTGTCTGAAGGGGGTCTGAGGGGGTCCTGGGGGGTTTAAAGGGAGGTTTGGGGGGTCTCTGGAGGGTCTGGGGGGGTCCTGGGGGGCGTGTGAGGGATCTGGGGGGGCTCTGAGGGGGGGTTGGGTGCCTGGGGGGGATTTTGGGGGTCTGGGGGCTTCTAAAGCAGCTCTGGGGGGGTCTCGGGGGGTTCAAAGAGAGATTTGTGGGTTCTGGGGGGAGTTTTGAGGGTCTGGGGGCTTCTGAAGAGGGTCTGAGAAGGATTTTGGGGGTCTGGGGGCGTTTGGAGATGATCTCGGGGGCTCTGGGGGGGCTAAAGGAGGATTTTTGGGGGACCCCTGGAGGGTCTGGGGGCTTCAAAGGGAGATTTGGGGGGATTTGGGGAAGTTTTGGGGGGGATTCGGGGGTCTCTGAAGGGATTTTGGGAGGTCTGGGGTGATTTGAGGGAGATTTTGGGGGTCCCTGTGGGGTTTGGGGGGTCTGGGGGGGATTTGGGGAAGTTTTGGGGGGGATTCGGGGGTCTCTGAAGGGATTTTGGGGGTCTGGGGGAATTTGGGGGAGTTTTTGGGGGTCCCTGTGAGATTTTGGGGGGTCTGGGGGGATTTGGGGGAGTTTTTGGGGGTCCCTGTGAGATTTTGGGAGGTCTGGGGGGGTTTGGGGGAGGTTTTGGGGGTCCCTGTGAGATTTTGGGAGGTCTGGTGGGATTTGGGGGAGGTTTTGGGGGGTCCCTGTGGGGATTTGGGGGTCCCTATGGGATTTGGGGATATTTTGGGGGTGATTTGGGGAGGTTTTGGGGTCTCTGGGGGGGATTTGGGAAGTTTTGGGGGTCCCTGTGGGATTTGGGGGTCTGGGGGGGATTTGGGGAGGTTTTGGGGGTCCCTGTGGGATTTGGGGGTCCCTGGGGGGATTTGGGGAGGTTTTGGGGGTCTGGGGGTGATTTGGGGAGGTTTTGGGGGTCCCTGTGGGATTTGGGGATATTTTGGGGGCAATTTGGGGGTCCCTGAAGGGATTTGGGGAAGTTTTGGGGGTCTGGGGGGGATTTGGGGAGGTTTTGGGGGTCCCTGTGGGATTTGGGGGGGTCCCTGTGGGATTTGGGGGTCTGGGGGTGATTTGGGGAGGTTTTGGGGGTCCCTGTGGGATTTGGGGGTCTGGGGGGGATTTGGGGGAGGTTTTGGGGGTCCCTGTGGGATTTGGGGAAGTTTTGGGGGTTTGGGGGGATTTGGGGGTCCCGGGGGGATTTGGGGAGGTTTTGGGGGTCCCTGTGGGATTTGGGGGAGGTTTTGGGGGTCCCTGTGGGATTTGGGGGAGGTTTTGGGGGTCCCTGTGGGATTTGGGGAGGTTTTGGGGGTCCCTGTGGGATTTGGGGGAGGTTTTGGGGGTCCGGGTGGGATTTGGGGGTCTGGGGGGGATTTGGGGAGGTTTTGGGGGTCCCTGTGGGATTTGGGGAGGTTTTGGGGGTCCCTGTGGGGTTTTGGGGAGGTTTGGGGGGGATTTTGGGGGTCCGGGTGTATTTGGGGTCTCCGGGGGTCTCTAACTCGGGCTCTCCCCTCCCCCAGCCCCCCCATGGCGCCCCCTGCCCTTGTGCTGCTGCTGCTGCCGCTGGCCATGGCAGGGACCCCCGAGGTGACAGTGACACGGCCCCGGGGGGTGGCCCTGAGCCGTGAGTCACCCCAAAAATCCCAAAATTCACCCCAAAATTCACCCCAAAATTCACCCCAAAATCCCTGAGACCCCAAACCCCACCCTGAGACCCCCAAATCCCCCCAGGATCCCCAAAATGCTCCCCAAAATCCCCCCAGGGACCCCCGAGGTGACAGTGACACAGCCCCGGGGGGTGGCCCTGAGCCGTGAGTCACCCCAAATCCCAAAATTCACCCCAAAAATCCCTGAGACCCCCGAGACCCAAAACCCACCCTGAGACCCCCAAATCCTCCCCAGATCCTCCCCAAATCCGCCCCAAAATCCCCCCAGGGACCCCCGAGGTGACAGTGACACGGCCCCGGGGGGTGGCCCTGAGCCGTGAGTCACCCCAAAATCCCAAAATTCACCCCAAAATTCACCCCAAAAACCACAAAACCTCCCCCAAAAATTCCCCAAATCCCCCCAAAAAATCCCGCAATCCCCCCCGAAAATTCCCCAAAAATAAAAAAAAATTCCCCAAATCCCCCGAAGCCCCCAGACCCAAATTTCTCTCAAGTTTCCCCGCAGAGCTGCTGTTCTGCAATCCCTCGGGGCTATACCCCTCCCCAAAAATCCCCAAAAATTCCCCAAAAATCTCCCAAAAAATGCCCAAAAATTCCCAAAACATTGCCCAAAAATTCCCCAAATCCCCCCTCCGAAGCCCCCAGACCCAAATTTCTTTGCAGAGCTGCCGTTCTATGACCCTTTGGGACCATTCACTGCCTGGAAAATCCTCTAAAATCCCCAAAAATCCCCAAAAATTCCCCAAAAATCTCCCAAAAAATGCCCAAAAATTCCCAAAAAATTCCCAAAAATTCCCCAAATCCCCGAAGCCCCCAGACCCAAATTTCTTCCCAGAGCTGCCGTTCTACGATCTCTCAGGGCCCTTCCCCTCCCCAAAAATCCCCGAAAAATCCCTGAAAAATCTCCAAAAAATTCCCAAAAATCCCAAAAAATCCCCAAAAATTCCCCAAATCCCCCCGAAGCCCCCAGACCCAAATTTCTCCCAATTTCCTTCGCAGAGCTGCCGTTCTACGATCCCTCGGGGCCCTTTCGCTGCCTGGACGGTTCAGCTTCCATTTCCTTCTCGTGGGTCAACGACGATTATTGCGATTGTGCCGACGGCTCCGACGAGCCTGGTGAGACCCCCGGGACCCCTCCCCGAATTCCGGGACCCCTCCCCAAATTCCGGAACCCTGGAAAACCCCAGAAACGGCCCCAAAAACGGCCCAAAAATGGCTCCAAAAACCCCAAAAATGGCCCCAAACCGCCCCAAAAATGACCCTGGGGAGCTCCAAAACCTCCCTAGAGACCCCCGGGACCCCTCCCCAAATTCCGGGACCCCTCCCCACATTCTGGGACCCCTCCCCACATTGTGGGCCTCCTCCCCAATTTCTGGGACCCCCAAAAATCCCCCCGGGACCCCAAAATCCTCCAAAATCGGCCTCTCACAGCCCCCTTCTCACTTTTTGGGACCCCAAATTTTCCCCTCAGAACCCTCCCCCGAACCCCCAAATTTTAGGGTGGGGGTCCAAAACTCCCCCTGGACGACCCCAAACCCTTCCCCGGGTTCTCTGAGCCCCCCAAACCCCTCCCCAGGGACCCCCAAAATCCCCCAGAGACCCCAAAATCAGCCTCTCAGTGCCCCACACCCACACTTTGGGACCCCAAATTTTCCCCTAAAGTCCCTCCCTGACTCCCCAAATTTTGGGGTGGGGGTCCCAAACTCCCCCTGGACGACCCCCACCCCTTTCCGGGGGTCTCTGAGCCACCCAAACCCCTCCCCAGGGACCCCCAAACTCTCCCAGAGACCCCCAAATAACACCCAGGCACGCCAAAATCACCCTGTCCTCAAATTTTGGGACCCCAAATTTACCCCTCAGGGACCCCCAAATCCCCCCAAATTTTGGGGTGGGGGTCCCAAACTCCCCCTGGACGCCCCCCAACCCTTGCCGGGGGTCTCTGAGCCCCCCAAACCCCTCCCCAGGGACCCCCAAACCCCTCCCCAGGGACCCCCGCATGCCCCAGAGATCCCCAAATACCCCCAGGGACCCCAAAATCGGCCTCTCCTCACAATTTGGGACCCCAAAATTTCCCCTCAGGGACCCCCAAATCCCCCCAAATTTTGGGGTGGGGGTCCTAAACTCCCCCTGGACGACCTCCAATTCCTCACGGGGGTCTCTGAGCCCCCCAAACGTCTCCCCAGGGACCCCCAAACTCTCCCAGAGACCCCCAAATAACACCCAGGCACGCCAAAATCACCCTGTCCTCAAATTTTGGGACCCCAAATTTACCCCTCAGGGACCCCCAAATCCCCCCAAATTTTGGGGTGTGGGTCCCAAACTCCCCCTGGACAACCCCCCAACCCTTCCCGGGGGTCTCTGAGCCCCCCAAACCCCTCCTCAGGGACCCCCAAACCCCTCCCCAGGGACCCCCACATGCCGCAGAGATCCCCAAATACTCCCCAGGGACCCCAAAATCGGCCTCTCCTCACAATTTGGGACCCCAAAATTTCCCCTCAGGGACTTCCCAGGCCCCCCAAATTTTGGGGTGGGGGTCCCAAACTCCCCCTGGACGACCCCCCAACCCTTCCCGGGGGTCTCTGAGCCCA
>JAXCHO010000972.1:0-22463 GCA_036630365.1 Acanthiza pusilla
TGCCGCAGGAGGCCCCCCCCAGGACCCCCCACTGCCGCCGCGGCCTTCGCGGGGTCCGGGGGGGGCCCCGGGGGGGCCGCGACCCCCAGCGCCTCCTCCCGGGGGTCTCCCGGGGGGGGCAGCGCCCGGAGCAGGGCGTGGGTGAAGTGTCCGAAGGGCTCGGCCATGGCGGCTTTGGGGTCGGGGGGGTTGGGGGGTCTCACCGGGACCCCCGCCCGGGGGGGGAGGAGGAGGAGGGGGAGGGGGGAGGGGGCGGGAGGAGCCTTCGGCCTCGGCGCTGCCGGAGCTGCGGGGGGGGTTCGTTAGCGCTAATTAACGGGGCTCATTAGCGCTAATTACCGGGGGCAACGCGCCCCCCCGAGCCCCCCCGAGACCCCCCGAGCGCGGCCGGGGGAGTTCCCAGCCCCTCCGCACCCCCCGGGACCCCCGGGGACCCCTGGAGGCCCCCACCCCACCCCAGAGTCCCCCGGACCCCGAGACTCCGCAGGGACCCCCGGAGTCCCCCAAAGCCACCCCGGGGACCCCCAAAGTCTCCCTGGGGACCCCCCAAAGCCGGCCCGGGACCCCAACCCACAAACTCGGACCCCAGAGACCCCCGGGGATCCCCCCCGAGTCCCCCCCGCTGCAGCCCCCGAGCCCCCAAAGCCCCCCGGGACCCTCTGAGCCCCCCGGGACCCCCGGACCCCCCCAGCCCCCCCCTCACCCGCGGCCGCCCCGATCCCAGAATGCCCCGCGGCCACGCCCACCCCCATTGTCCGCGCGGGGCGGGGGCGGGGCTTCGCTTGGCCACGCCCCCGGTGTCCCCCCAGGCCCCGCCCACAGAGACCCCAGGCCGGACGGGTCCATGAACGCCTTTATTGGGGGGGGGGCCGGGAGTGTCGGGGGGGTCGTGGGGGGCGGGGAGGGGTCCCGGGGGGGTCACAGCATTCTCCTCATCAGCTCCTCGGCTTCCAGAACGTTCCGCAGCTCCGACTCCAGCTGGGTCAGCTGCGGGGGGCACACAGGGGCTGGGACCCCCCGAGACCCCCCCCAGGACCCCCCAAGTCCAGCAATCCTCCCCAACAGCTCCTGAGACCCCCAGGACCCTCCCAAATCCCATCCCAGCCCCCCCAGAACCCCCCAAATCCCATCCAAGCCCCCTAGAACCCCCCCGGGACCCCCATGAACTCTGTCCAAGCCCCCCCAGGACCCCCCCAAACCCCCTCCCAGCCCCCCCAGGCCCCCTAGGAGCCTCCCCAAACTCCATCCCAGCCCCCCCAGAGCCCCCAACGTCCCCCCAGGACCCCCACGAACCTTGTCCCAGCCCCCCCAGACCCCCAGACCCCCCCCAAATTCCATCCTAGACTGCCCCGGACCCCCCCAAATCCCATCCAAGTCCCCCCGGACCCCCCCAAACCCCCCTCCCACCCCCCCCAGTCCCTCCAGGATCCCCCAAATCCCATCCTAGCCCCCCCAGTCCCCCCAGGAACCCCCAAACCCCTCCTCAACCCTGTCCAAGCCCCCCCCAGGCCCTCCAGGACCCCCCAAACCCCCTCCCAGCCTTCCCCCAGACCCCCTAGGACCCCTCAAATCCCATCCCTGACCCCCCAGGACCCCCCCAAACTCCATCCCACCCCCCCCCCCAAGGTCACCTTGGCCGCGTCGGCCTCCTGCACGTGGGGGGGCACCTTCTGGGGGTACCCGGGGCCCCCCCGCCGCTCCCGCAGCCTCTCCAGAGCCTTCTCCAGCTCCTCGCGCCGCCCCCCGAGCCGCGACAGCTCCTTGGGGGGGTCCACGATGCCCTAAAAAGTGACAAAAACCCCCCAAAAACGGCGTCAGCACGCGGGGGGCGGGGGGGGTGGGTGATGACATCATCGCGGCGATGATGTCATGGGGGAGGGGGTGTGACGTCACCTTGAGCAGCAGGTGGACGGTGCAGCGGTCAGAGGCCACGGCCCACGGCGCAGCCCTGGGGGGTCCCTCGCCCCCCCCAGCAGGCGCACCGAGCCCACCCCCCCCAGCGCCAGCAGCAGCCCCCGGTGCCGCCCGGCCCGGGACCCCCAGGAGGGGTCGGGGCACTGCAGGAAACCTGGGGAGGGGGAAATGGGGGGTCAGGGACCCTCAGAGACCCTCAGGGACCCCCAGGGACCCCCAGGGACCCTCAGGGACCCCCAGAGACCCTCAGAGACCCCCAGAGACCCCCAGGGATTCCCAGGGACCCCCAGAGCCTGACAGAGACCCCCACAGCCCTGCCCCCCAGAGCCACCCGGGACCCCCAGGAGGGCTCGGGGCACTGCAGGAAACCTGGGGAGGGGGAAATGGGGGGTCAGGGACCCTCAGAGACCCTCAGGGACCCCCAGGGACCCTCAGGGACCCCCAGAGACCCCCACAGCCTCACAGCCACCCGGGACCCCCAGGAGGGCTCAGGGCACTGCAGGAAACCTGGGGGGGAAAATGGGGGGTCAGGGACCCCCAGAGACCCCCACAGCCCGACAGAGACCCAGTTTGAGCCCCCCCAGCCCCGGTTTGAGACCCCCGGCCCCATTCCTGACCCCCCAGCCCAAATCTGACCCCCCCAAACCCCCATTTAACCCCCCCGAAACGCCAATTTAACCCCCAAACCCCAATTTGAGCCCCCCAAAATCCCATTTTGAACCCCCCCAAACCCCAATTTAACCCCCCCAGCCCCAATTTAAGCCCCCCAGCCATACACGGGGGTCTCTGGCGCGTCAGGCCTTACGCAGCCCGCAGGCTCCGCAGGGCCCTCACTATGCTGAACCCCCATTTAACACCCCAAAATCCCATTTTGAACCCCCCCAAACCCCAATTTGACCCCCAAAATCCCATTTAACCCCCCCAGCCCATACACGGGGGTCTCTGGCGGGTCAGGCCGTGCGCGGCCCTCAGGCTCCTCAGGGCCCAGCCCCAATCTAACCCCCCCCAAACCCCCATTTAACCCCCCAAACCCCAATTTAACTCCCCAAACCCCAATTTAACTCCCCCAAACCCCAATTTAACTCCCCCAGCCCCAATTTAACCCCCCCAGTCCCATACACGGGGGTCTCTGGCGGGTCAGGCCGTGCGCGGCCCTCAGGCTCCTCAGGGCCCAGCCCCAATCTAACCCCCCCCAAACCACAATTTAACTCCCCCAAATCCCAATTTAACCCCCCAAATCCCAATTTAACTCCCCCAAACCCCAATTTAACTCCCCCAAACCCCAATATGACCCCCAAAATCCCATTTTGAGCCCCCCCAAAGCCCATACACGGGGGTCTCTGGCGGGTCAGGCCGTGCGCGGCCCGCAGGCTCCTCAGGGCCCTCACGATGCCCAGCACGAAGTCCATGGTGGTCTCGGCCTCCTCGTCCTGCCAGCAGAACTGGGGGGGCACGGGGGGGGGTCAGGGGGGTGGGAACAACTCCGGGAACATCGAATTAACCCCCAGGATACCCTGGGACCCCCAAATTAACCCCCAGGATCCGCCGGGACCCCCAAATCACCCCCCTGGGACCTCCAAATTAACCCCCAGGATTCCCCGGGACCCCCGAATTCCCCCCAGACCCCCGAATTACTACCGAGGATCCCCAGGACCCCCGAATCAACCCCCAGACACCCCTCAGGACCCCCAAATTCACCCTCAGACCCCCCAGACCTCCCTGGGACCCCCGAATTCCCTCTGAGACCCCCTCCTGGGACCCCCAAATTCCCTCTCATCCCCCCAGACCCCCTTCAGGACCCCAAATTACCCCCCAGGACCCACAAATACCCCCCCAGACCCCTGAATTCCCTCTCAGTCCCCCAAGACCTCCCCCTCAAGACCCCCAAATTCCCTCCCAGGCCCTCCTGAGCCCCCCAGATCCCCCCAAGCCCCCCCAAACCCTCTTCAACCCCCCCAAATTCCCCCCCAGACCCCCCCAATGGCCCCCCAGGCCCCCCACCTGCTCAGGCTCGGGGTAGGGGGCGAGGCAGATGCTGGGGGGCGCGGGGGGGGCGCGGGGGGGCAGGCGCTGCCACAGCTCCTCGGCCACGAAAGGCATGAAGGGCGCGAGCAGCCGCAGCCCCGCGTCCAGGCAGGTGAACAGCGTGGCCCTCGCCGCCTCAGCGTCACCTGGGCGTTGTCACCGCCGTCACCATCGGAATCGGCACCCCCGAAAACCCCCGGGACCCCCAAAACTGCCACAAAATACCCCAAAAATCCCAAAAACCTCCAGGAAGTGACACCACCCCGAGCCCCCCCAGCCACGGTCCCTCGCAGCCTCAGTGTCACCTGTGACATTGTCACCGCTGTCACCATCGGAATCGGCACCCCCGAAAACCCCCGGGACCCCAAACCCCCCCAAAATACCCCAAAACCTCCCCAAAACCCTCCCTAAAACTTCCCCCAAAATCCTCCCCAAAACCTCCCCATATCCCCCCCAGGACCCCCAAAACCTCCCCCAAAACCTCCCTAAAACTTCCTCCAAAACCTCCCCAAAACTTCCCCAAAATCCCCCCCAAAATCCTCCCCAAAACCCCCCCCAAACCTGCCCAAAACCCCCCCAGGACCCCCCCAAAACTTCCCGAAAATCCTCCCCAAAACGTCCCCAAAATTCTCCCCAGAACTTCCCCAAAATCCTCAAAACCTCCCCCAAATCCCCCCAGGACCCCCAGCCCGGGGGTCTCCCCTCCCCCCTCACCTCTGTCCTTGTCGCCGTCCTCCCCCTCCCCCTCGGGACCCCCCCCGGGCTGGGCGGGGGTCTCTCGGGCCAGGACAGGCTTCACACACTCCTGGGGGGAGAGAAAAGGGTTGGGGGGGTCAGGGACCCCCGGAGACCCCGAATTGCACCCAGAGACCCCAAATAAACCCCAAATAACACCCAGGGACCCCCAGACACCCCGAATTACACCCAGAGACCCCAAATAACCCCCGGGGACCCCAAATAAACCCCAAATAATCCCCAGAGACCCCCAGGGACCCCCACAAACCTCCCCAGAGACCCTGGGGACTGCCCCAAATCCCCCTGAGCCCCCTGTCCACAGCCCCCCCACACCCTCCTGGACCCCACAAACCCCCCAGACCCCAAAAATCCCCCAGAGCCCCCCGGACCGAAACCCCCCAGACCCCATAAACCCCCCCCAAATCCCATACCAAGTACACATCACAGAGTTCATAGACCCAGAAGCTGTGCACGGCCATGGTGACCCCATAGCCCCCAGACCCATAGCCCCCCATAAAGCCCCAGACCCCACAAATTCCCCCAAATCCCCTACAAACCCCCAAAAATCCCATATAAATCCCATAAAATCCCGTACCAGGTACACATCGCAGAGCTCGTACACCCAGAAGCTGTGCACGGCCATGGTGGCCCCCGGGAAGTCAAAGCCCCCAGACCCCATAGCCCCCAGACCCCACAAATCCCCTATAAATCCCCCATAACCCACCTCCTAGACCCCATAGCCCCCCACAAATCCCCCCAAAAATTCCCCAAACCATACCAGGTAGACGTCGCAGAGCTCATAGACCCAGAAGCTGTGCACGGCCGTGGTGGCCCCCGGGAAGTCGAAGCCCCCCAGGGCAGCCCCACAGCTCCGCACGGCTCTGCTCAGGCGACTGCGCACCCAGCGCTCGGCCAGGGACCCGCGGGACAGCGCCTGGGGACGGCGGGCACCGCGATGGGGACAGCGGGGGACAGCGGGGGGTGGGGATGGTGGGGACACTGGGGGGATCGGGAACACTGGGACATTGGGGACGTTGGGGACATTGGGGTCAGGGAGGCCATGGGGACACTAGGGACATTGGGGACATTAGGGACATTGTGGACGTTGGACTGATTGGGGACATTGGGGTCAGGGAGGCCATGGGGACACTAGGGATGTTGGGGACATTAGGGACATTGGGGACATAGGGACATTGTGGACATTGGGGACATTGGGGGGATTGGGGACATTGCGGGGATTGGGGATGTTGAGGACATTGTAGACATTAGGGACATTGTGGATATTGGGGACGCTGGGGACATTGGGGACAACAGACATTGGGGACATTGGGGTCAGAGAGGCCACGGGGACATTGGGGAATTGGGGGGATTGGGGACATTACAGATATTGGGGACGTTGGGGACACATTGTGGACATTGGGGTCAGGGAGGCCATGGGGACACGGGGTCACACTGGGGACACTGGGGCCACTCCCGAGGGTCACTGAACCCCATGGGGTGGGACACAGTCTCAGCCATAACTGGGGTCCTCTATCAGGGGTTGGGGGGTCCCCGGGGGTCCCGGGGGGTCTTGGGGTACCTGAGGGTCTGGGGAGGTCCGGGGGGGTTTCAGGGGGGTTTCAGGGGGGTTTCAGGGGGGTTTTAGGGGGTCTCAGGGGGTCCAGGGGGCTTTCAGGGGGTCTCAGGGGGTCCAGGGGGCTTTCAGGGGGTCTCAGGAGGTCCCGGGGGTCCTGGGGGGTACCTGAGGGTCCGGGGGGTCCGGGGGGGTTACACGGGGGTTTTAGGGGGTCTCAGGGGGTCTGGGGGGCTTTCCAGGGGGTCCGGGGGGTCTCAGGCGGTCTCAGGGGGTCTCAGGGGGTCTGGGGGGGTCTGGGGGGTACCTGGGGGTCCGGGGGGGTCTCAGGGGGTCTCAGGGGTCTGGGGTGTACCTGGGGGTCCCGGGGGGTCTCAGGGGGTCTGAGGGGGTCTGGGGGGTACCTGGGGGTCCGGGGGGGGCCGGTACCCCTCCCCAGCGCGCGCAGCACGAAGCGAGCTCCGTTCCAGACTTTGTTGCAGAAGTGGCGATAGCCCAGGACACGCCCCACGTCCAGGTTGATGTCCCTGCCTGGGGACACAGAGCCATTTGGGGGTTTTTTTGGGGTTTTTTTGGGGTACCCTGCGCCATGTGGGAACAGAAAGGGGTTTGGGGGGGGTTGGGGTAGGTTTGGGGGAGTTCTCGGGTGGTTTCGGGGGGTTTGGGGTATTTTGGGGTGGGTTTTGGGGGGTTTTGGGGTTGGTTTGTGGGGGGCTTGGGGTGGTTTTGGGGTGTTTTGGGGTTGGTTTTGGGGGTTTTTTGGGGTACCCTGTGTCGCACAGGCACACGGGGGGTTTGGGTGGGTTTGGGAGGGTTTGGGGCTTGTTTTGGGGGGTTTAAGTTGGGTTTGGGGGTGTTTTAGGGTGGGTTTGGGGGGTTTTGGAGGGTGTGGGGAGGGTTTGGGGTGGGTTTGGCGTGTTTTGGGGTGTTTTGGGGCAGGTTTGGGGTGTTTTGGGGTGGATTTTGGAGTGGTTTTGGGGTACCCTGCACCATGCGGGCACACGGGGGGGTTAGGGAGTGTTTTGGGGCAGGTTCGGGGTGGGTTTGGGGCAGGTTTGGGGGCATTTCGAGGTGTTTTTTGGGTGTTTTGGGGTTGGTTTTGGGGTGTTTTGGGGGCATTTTGGGGTGTTTTGGGGTCATTTTGGGGTGTTTTGGGGGCATTTTGGGGTGTTTTGGGGTCATTTTGGGGTGTTTTTGGGGTGTTTTTAGGGCATTTTGGGGTTTTGGGGTTGGTTTTGGGGTGTTTTTGGGGTGTTTTTGGGGTGTTGAGGATATTTTGGGGTACCCTGGGCGGTGTAGGCGCAGAGGGCGAAGCGCAGAGCGTCTGTGCCACACTCGGGGATGCCCTCGGGAAAGTCGCGCTTCTGCGGGGGGAGGGTCAGTCCGGGGGGGGAGAGAGACCCCCGAGACCCCCCCAGACACCCCCAAAACCCCGAAGAGCCCCCCGAGACCCCCCCAGACACACCCGAGACCCCCCCAGACACCCCCAAAACCCCCGAGAACCCCCCGAGACCCCCCCAGACACACCCGAGACCCCCCCAGACACCCCCAGACACACCCGAGACCCCCCTGAGACCCCCCCAGACACCCCAAAACCCCCGAGACCCCCCCGAGACCCCCCCAGACACACCCGAGACCCCCCAGACACCCCCAAACGCCCCGAGACCCCCGAGACCCCCCCAGACACCCCCAAAACCCGAGACCCCCCCAGACACCCCCAGACCCCCCAAAACACACCTGAGACTCCCCAAAACCCCCGAGACCCCCCTGAGACCCCCCCAGACACACCCGAGACCCCCGAGACACCCCCAAAACCCCTGAGACCCCCCTGAGACCCCCCCAGACACCACCAGAACATACGTGAGACCCCCAAGAGCCCCCCAAAACCGCCCCGAGACCCCCCAAACACACCCCAGACCCCCCAGACCCCCTGAGACCCCACGAAACTCACCTGAGACCCCATGAGCCCCCCCAAAACCACCCCGAGAGCCCCCCAACCCCCCCCAGCCCCTCCAGACCCCCCCCAGCCCCTCCTCAATCCCCCCCAACCCCTCCCGGGCACCCCTCCCCCACCCCAGACCCCTCCCCAAAGCCCCCCAAACACCCCCAAAGCCCCTGCAGCCCCCAGCAGAGCCCCCAGCCCCTCCCCAAATCCCCTCTAGACCCTCCCCAATCCCCCCTCCATCACCCCAGACCCCTCCCGGACCCCCCAGACCCCTCCCCAAGCCCCCCCGAGCCCCCCCCAGCCCCCTCCCCACTCCCCACCTGCCCCTCGCGGGCTCTCTCCAGCTCGGCAGGGTCCAGGTTGCTGTTCTCCAGCTGCAGGTGCAGCTCCTGGGGGCACAGGTGGGCTCAGGTGGGGCACAGGTGGGCTCAGGTGGGCACAGGTGGGGCACAGGTGGGCTCAGGTGGGCACAGGTGGGCTCAGGTGGGCACAGGTGGGCTCAGGTGGGGCACAGGTGGGCACAGGTGAGCACAGGTGGGGCACAGGTGGGCACAGGTGGGCACAGGTGAGCTCAGGTGGGCACAGGGGGGCACAGGAGGGGCACAGGTGGGGCACAGGTGGGCTCAGGTAGGCACAGGAGGGGCACAGGTGGGCACAGGTAGGCACAGGTGAGGCTCAGGTGGGCACAGGTGGGCACAGGTGGGCACAGGTGGGCTCAGGTGGGCTCAGGTGGGGCACAGGTGGGGCACACAGGGGCACAGGTGGGCACAGGTGGGGCTCAGGTGGGCACAGGTGGGCTCAGGTGGGCACAGGTGGGCACAGGTGGGCACAGGTGGGCACAGGTGGGCTCAGGTGGGCACAGGTGGGCACAGGTGGGCTCAGGTGGGCACAGGGGGTCCCGGGGGGGTCCCGGGGGGTCCCGGCGGGTTGGGGTCTCACCTGCAGCGACACGCCTGCGATGACGTCCAGAGGGTCGATGACATTCCCCAGGGATTTGCTCATCTTGCGCCCGTGGGCGTCGCGGACGATGGCGTGCAGGTACACCTGGGGGAGGGGACAGGTGACACAGCTGGGGACACACCTGGGGACACAGCTGTGGACAGGTGACACACCTGGGGACACAGCTGGGGACACACCTGGGGACACACCTGGGGACAGGTGAGACACCTGGGGACACACCTGGGGACACACCTGGGGACACACCTGGGGACAGGTGAGACACCTGGGGACACACCTGGGGACACACCTGGGGACACACCTGGGGACAGGTGAGACACCTGGGGACACACCTGGGGACACACCTGGGGACACACCTGGGGACAGGTGAGACACCTGGGGACACACCTGGGGACACACCTGGGGACACACCTGGGGACACAGCTGGGGACAGGGACACAGCTGGGAACACACCTGGGGACAGGGACACAGCTGGGGACACACCTGGGGACACACCCGGGGACAGGGACAGGGACACACCTGGGGACAGGTGAGACACCTAGGGACAGGGACACAGCTGGGGACACACCTGGGGGAGGGGACAGGTGAGACACCTGGGGACACACCTGGGGACACACCTGGGGACACACCTGGGGACAGGTGAGACACCTGGGGACAGGTGAGACACCTGGGGATACACACCTGGGGACACACCTGGGGACACACCTGGGGACAGGGACAGGTGAGACACCTGGGGGGGCAGGGACACACCTGGGGGGGGTTGGGGTATTTTAGGGTACTTTGGGGTGTTTTTTGGTGGTTTTGGGATATTTTGGGCTGTTTTGGGGTCTCACCTGGCGGAAGGGCAGCCGCCCGGTCAGCGCCAGCCCCAGCATGACCATTGGGGTATTTTTGGGGTATTTTAGGATATTTTTGGGATATTTTAGGACATTTTGGGGTCTCACCTGGCGGAAGGGCAGCCGCCCGGTCAGCGCCAGCCCCAGCATGACCATTGGGGTATTTTGGGATATTTTAGGATATTTTTGGGATATTTTAGGACATTTTGGGGTCTCACCTGGCGGAAGGGCAGCCGCCCGGTCAGCGCCAGCCCCAGCATGACCATCCGTGCCACCCAGAAGAAGAGGATGTCGTGTCCTGTCTCCAGCAGCGAGCCCGGGTAGAAGCGCTCCAGGTCGGGGGTCTGGGGGCACGGGGACCCCGGAATGAGAGCAGGGACCCCTGAGACCCCCAGGACCCTCCCCAGGACCCCCGGGACCCCCGAGCCGCCCCTCACCTGGTCAGGCCATCCAAAGATGGAGAAAGGGAAGAGGCCCGAGGAGAACCAAGTGTCCAGGACGTCCTCGTCTGTGACAGGGACAGCAGTGACCATCAGTGACCATCAGTGACCATCAGGGACAGCAGTGACCATTGGGGACAGCAGTGACCATCAGGGACAGCAGTGACCATCAGGGACCATCGGGGGCAGCAGTGACCATCAGGGACAGCAGTGACAGCAGTGACCATCGGGGACAGCAGTGACCATTGGGGACAGCAGTGACCATCAGCGACCACCAGGGACAGCAGTGACCACCTCCCAGTCCCCCCAGTGCCTCCCAGTCCCCCCAGTGCCTCCCAGTCCCCCCAGTTCCCCTCCCAGTCCCCCCCAGTCCCCCCCAGTCCCCCCCAGTCCCTCCCAGTGCTCCCAGTCCCACCTTGCCGCAGGCTGACCAGTTCCGGGCTGACCCCGAAGGCTGCGGCAGCTTTGGCTCGAGCCTCGTCCTGGGAGCGGCCGCTGACCCAGAACCGCCCGTCCTCGTCCTGGAGCCCCAAAAAACCCCAAATGTCACCCCAGTGTCACCCCAAACGTCACCCGCTGACCCAGAACTGCCCGTCCTCGTCCTGGAGCCCCAAAAAACCCCAAATGTCACCCCAATGTCACCTCAGTGTCACTCCAATGTCACCCACTGACCCAGAACCGCCCGTCCTCGTCCTGGAGCCCAAAAAACCCAAATGTCACCTCAGTGTCACCCCAATGTCACCTCAGTGTCACCCCAATGTCACCCCAATGCCACCCCAATGTCACCCGGAGACACTCAGCCACTCCCCAGAGCCCCCCCGGAGCCCCCCCAGCCCCAGGGGACCCCCTGACCTGGCCGGGGGGCACTCGGGGGTCGTTGATGGTGACGAAGTAGGCAGGGATGCGATGGCCCCACCAGAGCTGCCGCGAGATGCACCAGTCCCTGGGGAGAAACGGGGCAGCCGTGGGGCAGCCGTGGGGCAGCTGTGGGGCAGGAGTGGGGCAGGTGTGGGGCAGGAGTGGGGCAGCTGGGGGGCAGGAGTGGGGCAGGAGTGGGGCAGGAGTGGGGCAGCCGTGGGGCAGGAGTGGGGCAGCTGTGGGGCAGGTGTGGGGCAGGTGTGGGGCAGGTGTGGGGCAGGTGTGGGGCAGGAGTGGGGCAGCTGTGGGGCAGGAGTGGGGCAGCTGTGGGGCAGGGCCATGGGGCAGGGCCATGGGGCAGGGCCATGGGGCAGGTGTGGGTCAGCTCTCACCTGATGTTGTCCATCCAGGTGAACCAGGTGCGGGCGTGGCCGGGCAGGTGTGGGTCAGTTAGGGGTCAGTTATGGGGCACACATGGGTCAGTTTTGGGTCAGCTATGGGTCAGTTATGGGTCAGTTATGGGTCAGCTCTCACCTGATGTTGTCCATCCAGGTGAACCAGGTGCGGGCGTGGCCGGGCGGGTGCAGCCGCAGGTCTCCTCTGCGCACGGCCGCGGCCGCGGCTCCGGCCAGGCCCTGGCAGCGCACGAACCACTGCGGCACCGCCCGCGGCTCCAGCACGTCCTTGGAGCGGCTGGGACAGGACAGGGGACAGGGACAGTGTCACCTGTGTCAGCTGTGCCACCTGTGCCACCCACTGTCACCCATTGTCACCCATTGTCACCCACTGCCACTGCACTGTGACCCCTGACCCCACTGCGGCACCGCCCACGGCTCCAGGATGTCCTTCAAGCGGCTGGGACAGGGACAGGGGACAGGGACAGTGTCACCTGTGTCACCTGTGTCACCCACTGTCACCCACTGTCACCCCCAGCCCCCCCGAGTGCCCCCAGCCCCACCTGCAGATGGGCACCACCATGGGGTTCTCGGTCACGCCGCGGAACAGCCCTCGCTCCTTGAGGCTCTCCAGCAGCACCGAGCGAGCCTTGAACCGCGGCATGCCCTGGGGGGGGACGGGCCTGAGCCCCCGGACTGACCGCGGCACCGCGAGACCCCCCCGGGCTGACCACAGCACCGCGAGACCCCCCCGGACTGACCGCGGCACCCCAAAACCCCCCCGGACTGACCGCGGCACCCCAAAACCCCCCCGGACTGACCGCAGCCCCCCAAAACCCCCCCGGACTGACCACAACCCCCCAAAACCCCCCCGGACTGACCACAACCCCCCAAAACCCCCCCGGACTGACCACACACTGACCAAAACTGACCGCGGCACCCCGAGACCCCCCCGGACTGACCACAGACTGACCACAGCCCCTTGAGCCCCCCACACTGACCGCAGGGTGACCACGGCCCCCCAAAACCCCCCCGGACTGGCCACAGCCCCCAAAACCCCCCCAGACTGACCGTGGCCCCCCAAAACCCCCCCAAAATTACCCAAATCCCCCCAAAATAACCCAAACCTCACCCAAAATAGCCCAAACCTTACCTGAAATAACCCAAAATCACCCGAAATGACCCAAACCTCACCCAAAATAACACAAACACCCCAAAATAACCCAAACAAACACCCCAAAATAACCCGAACCCCTCCCCCCACTCACCTGGAAGGGGGCGGGGACGTTGCACATGGTGCCGTCCTCGGCGATGACCGCGGCCACGCCCAGCCCATGGCGCTGCCCCACCTCGAAGTCGGTGGCGTCGTGGGCGGGGGTGATCTTAACGGCGCCTGGGGGCGGGGCCGGGGTCGGGACACGCCCACAAATGGCCACGCCCACCCGGGTCATGCGCACAGCCAGCCCCGCCCAGGCTGACCACACCCATGTTGAGACACACCCCTCTAAGCCACACCCACAAAGACACACCCCCTGGAGCCACACCTATGAGTGACCACACCCATCTAAGCCACACCCACGAGTGACCACACCCATCTAAGCCACACCCACGAGTGACCACACCCATCTAAGCCACACCCACGAGTGACCACACCCATCTAAGCCACACCCACGCGCAAACCTCTAAACCACACCCCCGATAACCACACCCCTTTAGGCCACACCCCCAATAACTACACCCCTTTAGGCCACACCCCAATAACCACACCCCTCTAGGCCACACCCCCAATAACCACACCCCCTCTGGGCCACACCCCAAACAGCCACGCCCCTCGAGGCCCTGCCCCCAATAACCACACCCCAATCAGCCACACCCCTCGAGGCCCCGCCCCCAATAACCACACCCCTCGAGGCCCTGCCCCTCGAGGCCCCGCCCCGGCCCCGCCCCTCACCGGTGCCGAACTGGGGGTCCACGAAGGCGTCGTGCAGCACGGGCAGGCGCCGCCCCGTGAACGGGTGCAGGACGTGCCGGCCCCGCAGGTGCTGCCGGGGAGGGCGGGGCCGTCAGGGACACGCCCAGGCCTGGCCACGCCCACCGCTGCCACACCCACGCGTGGGCAGGTCCCACCCCAAAGCCATGACCACACCTGCGGACACGCCCACCCTGGGACACGCCCGTTCTCAAACCACGCCCAGCAGGTGAGGCCACGCCCCTTACCTGTACTGGGGGTCCTCGGGGTGAAGCCCCGCCCCCAGGTGCCCCAGCCCTGCCCCCAGGTGCCCCGGCCCCGCCCTCACCTGGTACCGGGGGTCCTCGGGGTGCACGGCCACCGCCTCGTCCCCCAGCATGGTCTCCAGACGCGTCGTGGCCACCACGACCTCGGCGTCCTCGCCCTCCCCTGGGGGCACAGCGGGGGTGGGGTCACCCCATGGACCCCCAGAGAGACCCCCCAGAAACCCCATGGACCCCCATGGACCCCACAGAGAACCCCATGGACCCCCAGAGACCCCCATGGACCCCACAGAGAGACCCCCCAGAGACCCCAGAGACCCCCATGGACCCCCCATGGACCCCCAGGGACCCCATGGACCCCCAGAGAGTCCCCCCAGAAACCCCATGGACCCCCAGAGACCCTATGGAGCCCCCAGAGACCCCATGGACCCCCCATGGACCCCCAGAGAGACCCCACAGAGACCCCCATGGACCCCCAGAGACCTCCATGGACCCCCATGGACCCCCAGAGACCCCCATGGACCCTCAGAGACCCCCATGGACCCTCAGAGAGACCCCCCGAGAGACCCCATGGAGCCCCCAGAGACCCCCATGGACCCCCAGAGACCCCCACAGAGAGAGACCCCTTAGAGAGCCCCAAGAGTCCCCCAGACCCCTATGCACCCCCACTCACCCGCCCCCTCCAGGGGGTCCCCAGCCCCCCAGACCCCTCCCCATTTACCAAACCCCTCCCCATTTTCCAGCCCCCCCAGAGAGTCCCCGTGCCCCCTCCCCACTCACCCGCCCCCCCCAGGGGGTCCCCAGCCCCCCAGCCCCCTCCCCACTCACCCGCCCCCCCCAGGGGGTCCCCAGCCCCCCAGCCCCCTCCCCACTCACCCGCCCCCTCCAGGGGGTACGCGAAGGCCACCAGGACCCCAAACTCCACAGGCTCCTCATAGCCCGGGACGCGCAGCAGCGTGCGGCCCCCCAGCTCCCGCTTCTCCACCTGGGGGAGACCCCGTGAGACCCCCGGGAACACCCCAGAGACCGGTGAGACCCCCGGGAACACCCCAGAGACCGGTGAGACCCCCGGAAACCAGCCCAGAGCCCCAAAGACCACCCCACACCCACAGTGAGACCCCAAAACCCCAACGCTGGAGAGGCGGCTCCAGCGCCCCAATCCCAGGGGAGGGTCTGGGGGTCCTGGGGGTCCCGGGGGGTGTTTTGGGGATGTTTTGGGGGGGTTCTGGGGGTTTTTGGGGGTCCCGGGGCTGATTTTGGGGTGTTTTGGTGCATTTTTGCGTACCTCAATGTCGGAGATGGCCGAGCGCAGGGCGCAGCTCCAGTGCACGATGCGGCGGCTGCGGTAGATCAGGCCCTGCTCGTGCAGCCTCACGAAGGCCTCGGTCACCGCCCGGCTCATTTTCTGGGGTCACAGGGGGGTCACAGCGTGGTCGGGGGGCTCAGGGACCCCCAGACCCCCCCAGAGCCCCCCACTCACGGGGTCCATGGTGAAGCAGGCGCGCTCCCAGTCCATGGAGGCTCCGAGGCGCCGCAGCTGCTGGTAAATGCGGTCGCCCTTCCTGGGGGACAGCGAGGCCGTGGGGCTGGGGGCTTCGGGGGGCTTCGGGGCGCTGGGGAGGGGCTGGGGGACCTCGGGGGCACGCTGGGGTGGCTTTGGGGTCACCCTGGGGGGGTGTGGGTGAGCTTGGGGTCACTCTGGGGTCCCTTTGGGGACATTTAGGGGGCCAGGGGTCACTTTGGGGTCACTCTGGGGACATTTAGGGGTGCCAAGGGTCACTCTGGAGTCCCTTTGGGGACGTTTAGGAGCACTATGGGTCACTGTGGGGTCACTCGGGTTCTGTGGGTCACTCTGGGGTCACTCTGGAGTGCTGCCGGTGGCTTTGGGGTCACTTTGTGGTGGCGTGGGTGACACTGGGGTCCCTCTGGGGTCACTTTGGGGTCACTTTAGGGTTCCAGAGGTCCCTTTTGGGGTCACTTTGGAGTGCCGGCGTCCCTCTAGGGTCACTCTGGGGTCCCTTCAGGGTGCCAGGGGTCCCTTTTGGGGTCACTTTGCGGTGCCGGGGTCACTCTGGGGTCACTCTGGGGTGCCGGGGGTGTCACCGTGCGGTCACTCAGCTGTCACTCAGCTGTCACTCACTCCTCCTTCCAGCGCCACACCTCCCCCAGGAAGGCCTCGCGGCCGAGCTGGTGCCGAGTGACGCCGCGGGAGCGCAGCAGGCGCCGCTCCACCACCACCTGGGTGGCAATGCCAGCGTGGTCACAGCCCGGCGCCCAGAGCGTGGTCAGCCCGCGCATCCTGTGCCTGGGGGACATTGGGGACATTGGGGACATTGGGGACATTGGGGACACCATTGGGGACACCATTGGGGACATTGGGGACATCATTGGGGACACCATTGGGGACATTGGGGACACCATTGGGGACATTGGGGACATTGGGGACATCATTGGGGACACCACTGGGGTCACAGCCCGGCGCCCAGAGCGTGGTGAGCCCGCGCATCCTGTGCCTGGGGGACATTGGGGACATTGGGGACATCATTGGGGACATTGGGGACACCATTGGGGACATTGGGGACATTGGGGACATCATTGGGGACACCATTGGGGACATTGGGGACATTGGGGACACCATTGGGGACACCATTGGGGACACCACGGGGGACATTGGGGACATTGGGGACATTGGGGACACCATTGGGGACACCATTGGGGACACAGCCCGGCGCCCAGAGCGTGGTCAGCCCGCGCATCCTGTGCCTGGGGGACATTGGGGACATTGGGGACATCACTGGGGACATCACTGAGGTCATTGGGGACATTGGGGACATCACTGGGGACATCATTGGGGACATTGGGGACACCACTGGGGTCACAGCCCGGGGCCCAGAGCGTGGTCAGTCCCTGTGTGGAGTCATTAGGGTCACCCTAGGAGTGACTCCATGTCCCAGGGGGGTCACTCGGTGTCCCCAGGGGTCACTCTACAGGTCACCCCATGGTTACTCCATGGTCACCCCGTGTCCCCAGGGTCACCTGGTGTCCCCACGGTCACTCGGTGTCCCCAGGGTCACTCACCAGCGGGTCAGCGTGTCCTGGATGGCCACGGTCAGGGCGTGGCCGAGGTGCAGCGTCCCGGTCACGTTGGGGGGGGGGAGGCACATCACAAACACCCCCCGGGGGTTGGGGGTCTCCAGGGACCGCTGGGGGGCACGGGGGGGTCAGGGGGACCCCCCAAGGACCCCCAGACCCTCCCCAGACCCTCCCCAGACCCTCCCCTGACCCCCACCCACCCCAAATTCGGGGCAGAAGGACCCCTCCCTCTCCCATAGCTGTACCGGGACCCCCCAAAGAGCCCCCAGGACTGCCCCAGACCCCCCAAAGACCCCCCAGGACTGCCCCAGACCCCCCAAAGACCCCCCAGGACTGCCCCAGACCCCCCCAAAGACCCCCCAGGACTGCCCCAGACCCCCCCAAAGACCCCCCAGGACTGCCCTAAGTTCCCCCAAACCCCCCAGGACCCCCCACACCCCCCCAGGACTGCCCCCAAATCCCCCCAGGACTGCCCCCAAATCCCCCCAGGACTGCCCCCAAATATCCTCAGAACCACCCCAGACCCCCCCAGAGACCCCCACTCACCCCAAATTCAGGGCGGAAGAACCCCTCCCTCTCCCCCCATTGGTACCAGGACCCCCCACACCCCCCAGGACTGCCCCAAACCCCCTCAGACCCACCCCAAACCCCCCAGGACAGCCCCAAATCCCCCCGGGACTGCCCCAAACCCCCCCCGGGACCCCCAAATCCCCCCGGGACTGCCCCAAATATCCTCAGACCCACCCCAAACCCCCCAGAACTGCCCCAAACCCCCCCAGGACCCCCAAACCCCCCCCGGGACCCCCACTCACGCCGCACTCGGGCCGGAAGAAGCCTTCCTTCTCCCACCATTGGTACCACGCTGCCTCCACGTAGGTTGGGCTGTAGCTCTCGGGGAGGGGTCCCGCGACATCTGGGGAGGGGTCCCGGGGGGAGAACAGGGGTCAGACCTCACCCCCAGACCCCTCCAGACCCTGTGCTCCCCCCAAATCTTCACCGCAGTCCCACCAAAGCTCCCCCGATCCCCAGAGCCCCCCCAGAGCCCCCCCAGACCCACCCCAGTGACCCAGAGCCCCCCAGATCCACCCAAAAGCACCCCAGACCCTCCCAGAGCCCACCCAGAGCCCCCCAGAGCCCCCCCAGAGCCCCCCAGAGCCACCCAGAGCCCCCCCAGACCCACCCCAGTGACCCAGAGCCCCCCAGATCCACCCAAAAGCCCCCCAGACCCACCCAGAGCCCACCCAGAGCCCCCCAGAGCCCCCCCAGAGCCCCCCAGACCCACCCGAAGCCCCCCCAGAGCCCCCCAGAGCCACCCAGAGCCCCCCCAGACCCACCCCAGTGACCCAGAGCCCCCCAGATCCACCCAAAAGCCCCTCAGACCCACCCAGAGCCACCCAAAGCCCTCCCAGAGCCCCCCCAGACCTCCCCCAGAGCCCCCCCAGAGCCCTCCCAGAGCCCCCCAGACCCACCAAAAGCCC
This sequence comes from Acanthiza pusilla, assembly GCA_036630365.1. NCBI lineage: Eukaryota > Metazoa > Chordata > Aves > Passeriformes > Acanthizidae > Acanthiza > Acanthiza pusilla. The sequence continues at coordinate 18,482 of JAXCHO010000972.1, forward strand.
CCCCAGACCCACCTGAAGCCCCCCCAGAGCCCCCCAGAGCCCCCCCGACCCACCTAAACCCCCCAGAGCACCCCCCAGTACCCCAAAGCCCCCCCAGACCCACCCAAAGCCCCCCGAGACCCCCCCCAGAGCCCCCCATACCCTTCTTGCAGCCGGGGGGGGTGGGGGTCTCGTAGCGCAGCCCCTGCAGCTCCCGCCGGGCCCGGCTGGGCTTGGCCTTGGCCTGGGCCTGAGCCTGGGGGGGCACGGGGGGGTCAGGGACCCTCAGGGACCCCCAGAGCCCCCCCGGGACCCCCAGGGACCCCCCCTGACCTGCAGCTCGCGGTTTTTCTCCTGTTTCTGCTGGAATTTCTCCAATTTCTCTCTTTTTTTCGCTTCTTTCTTCAGCTGGGCCGCGCTCTTGGCCGGGGGGGGCTCGGGACCCCCCGTGGGACCCCCGGGGTCACCCTGGGGGGGCTTCCCTGGGGACGGCGAGGAGGGGTCAGGCTTTGTCCCCCTCCCCAAATCTCCATCCCCCTCCCCCAAATCTCCATCCCCCCCAAATCTCCATCCCCCCCAAATCTCCATCCCCCCCCAAATCTCCATCCCCCTCCCCCAAATCTCCATCCCCCCCAAATCTCCATCCCCCCCAAATCTCCATCCCCCCCCAAATCTCCATCCCCCTCCCCCCAAATCTCCATCCCCCTCCCCCAAATCTCCATCCCCCTCCCCCAAATCTCCATCCCCCTCCCCCCAAATCTCCATCCCCCTCCCCCAAATCTCCATCCCCCTCCCCCAAAATCTCCACCCCCCCCAAATCTCCATCCCCCCCCAAATCTCCATCCCCCCCCAAATCTCCATCCCCCCCCAAATCTCCACCCCCCTCCCCCAAATCTCCATCCCCCACCCCATGACCCCCCCAGACTCACCAGGGGTCCCGGGGGGTTGGGGCCGGGGTCTCCCCCCCAAAATCTCCATCCCCCCCAAAAATACCCCCCCCCCCATGACCCCCCAGACTCACCGGGGGTCCCGGGGGGGTTGGGGCCGGGGTCTCCCCCCCAAATCTCCACCCCTCCCCCCCCCATGACCCCCCCAGACTCACCGGGGGTCCCGGGGGGGTTGGGGCTGGGGTCTCCCCCCCCGCAGAGATGCACCTCCCCCAGCTCCGCGCGGAACTGCGGCAGCTGCACACAGCCCAGGAACCAGCGAGTGACCCCCGGGAAGGGCGCACGGGACGGGGGGTCCAGCACCTGGGGACACGGGACACCGGGGGTCACGGGGACACCGGGGGTCACGGGGACATCGGGGACATTGGGGGCATCGGGGACATCGGGGGTCACGGGGACATCGGGGACATCGGGGGTCATGGGGACATCGGGGACATCGGGGACATCGGGGACATCGGGGACATCGGGGGGTCACGGGGACATCGGGGGGTCACGGGGACACCGGGGACATCGGGGACACCGGGGACATCGGGGACATCGGGGACATCGGGGGGTCACGGGGACATCGGGGACATCGGGGACATCGGGGGTCACGGGGACATCGGGGACATTGGGGGTCAGGGGGACATCGAGGGTCAGGGGGACATTGGGGACATTGGGGGTCACGGGGACATCGGGGACACCGGGGGTCACGGGGACATCGGGGGGTCATGGGGACATTGGGGGGTCATGGGGACATCGGGGGGGTCATTGGGACATCAGGGGGTCAGGGGGACATCGGGGGGTCATGGGGACATTGGGGGGTCATGGGGACATTAGGCTGGTCATGGGGACAGAAGGGACACTGGGGGGGTCATGGGGACAGAAGGGACACAAGGGGGTCGGGGGAGGTGAGGGACACGCGGTCCCAGGGGGTGATGGAGGGGACAGGACCCCCGGGGGGTCCCGGGAAGGTTTGGGGACCCCCGGAGGTGTCACCTGCGTGAACGGGGCCAGCAGGGCGCAGGCCACGGTGACATCGGCCAGGGTGACGCTGTCCCCCACCAGGAAGGAGCGGCCGCTCAGGTGGCACTCGAGAGCCCCCAGCCCCCGGCGCAGCTCCTGCAGCCCCCGCGCCCGGGCCTGGGGGGCCAGGGGGGTCAGGGGGGTCCCCAACCCCTCACAGCCCCCTCCCCAGCCCCCACAGACCCCCGGACCCCCTCCCCAGCCCCCACAGACCCCCGGACCCCCTCCCCAGCCCCCACAGACCCCCCGGACCCCCTCCTCAGCCCCCACAGACCCCCGGACCCCCTCCCCAGCCCCCACAGACCCCCCGGACCCCCTCCCAGAGACCCCCCGGACCCCCTCCCCAGCCCCCACAGACCCCATATGTCACCGCCAAAGCCCCCAGGACCCCCCCATGGCGATGTCCCCCACGGTCCCCAGCCCCCACACCCCCCCAGACCCCCTCCCCCAGCCCCCCAGGACCCCCTGCAGCCCCCCCAGCCCCCCATATGTCACCCCCCAAAGCCCCCCGGACCCCTCCATGCCAATGTCCCCCACGGTCCCCAGCCCCCACACCCCCCCAGACCCCCTCCCCAGCCCCCAGGACCCCCTGCAGCCCCCCCAGCCCCCCATATGTCACCCCCCAAAGCCCCCCGGACCCCTCCATGCCAATGTCCCCCACGGTCCCCAGCCCCCACACCCCCCCAGACCCCCTCCCCAGCGCCCCAGGACCCCCTGCAGCCCCCCAGACCCTATATGTCACCCCCAAAGCCCCCCGGACCCCTCTATGGCCATGTCCCCCACGGTCCCCAGCCCCCCAGGACCCCCTCCCCAGCCCCCCATATGTCACCCCCCAAAGCCCCCAGGACTCCTCCATGATGATGTCCCCCCCGGACCCCCTCCCCAGCCCCCCAGGACCCCCTGCAGCCCCCCCAGCCTCCCACATGTCACCCCCCAAAGCCCCCAGGACCCCCCAGGACCCCCCCTCACCTCGGGGGGTCCCCCCAGCGCGATGGCCGCGGCCGTGGCCAGGTCGCCCTCGGCGAAGGCCACCCACTGTCGCACCAGGGTGGCCTCGGGGGGGGCGAGGCCGCGCAGGCTGGGGGGGCTCAGGAAGAGCGCGGCGGCGCCGGGGCCCAGCAGAGCCCCCCCGGGGGTGCGCAGCGCGGGCAGGGCGGGGGTCCCGGCCGGGGGGACCCCCCCGGGAACCCTCTCCAGGCGCGGGGGGGGGCCCGGCCCGAAGCGGGCGGCGATCAGCACCCTGCGGGCGGCGGCGTCGGCGGGGGGCGGCGGCAGCAGCAGCACCGGGGGGGCGGCCATGGCTGGGGGGCACGGTGGGGGTCACCGGGGGGCACCGGGGGGGGAGGGGGCCCGGGGGTCTGGGGGGCACCGGGGGGGACAGGGCCCGGGGGTGTTGGGGATGCAGGTGGGGGAAGCCGGGGCCGGTCCCGGGGGGTGTTTGGGGGTCCCGGGGGTGTTTGAGGGTCCCGGGGGTGTTTGAGGGTCCCGGGGGGGGTCCCGGGGAGGGGTCCCCCGGCGAGTTTCGGAGTCTCGGGGGGCTCAGGGCCCCACAGGTGGGGGGGGCCGGGCTATGGGGAGCAGCGGGGGCGCAGCCGGGGGGTGTCGGTCCTGGGGGACACTCGGGGGGATTTTGGGAGATTTTGGGGAATTTGGGGGTCCGGGGGGGCAATCCCCGGGGGTCACGTGGCTCCCCCGCCCCCCCCCGGTACCTGAGGCGGCCGCGGCGGGAGGAGACACGTGGGGCGGTGCGTGCGGCGCGTGCGCGGGGCCACGCCCACCTCGGGCCGCCATTGGCTAGCGCTCGCCGGGGCCTGCGGAACTTCCGGTGCCACCGAGGCGCGCGGAGCGAGCGCCGCCCCCGCCGCGCTCTGCGCCCCCCAGCGGGGCGGCGGTGCGAACTCCCCGCGACCCCAAAAACGAGGGGGGGGTCGCAGACCCCCAAAATCGCCCCCAAAACATCACAAAATCACCCCCCCCGAGACCCCCAGCCGCCCGGGAGAGGCACACACACAACGAGCAGGGCAGGGGGCGGCATTTATTGGGGTTGTGGA
>JAXCHO010000973.1:0-22984 GCA_036630365.1 Acanthiza pusilla
TCCCATTTTTTTTGCCATTCCCCCCTATGTTCCTCCCAATTTTTCCCCCACCATTTCCCATTTTTCCCCCCAATTTCCCCCCCAATCTTCCCCATAATTCCCCCCAATTTCCCCCCAACATTTCCCATTTTTCCCCAATTTTCCCCTATCTCCCCCCACCATTTCCCATTTCCCCCCCCCCAATTTCCCCCCAATTTCCCCCTATTTCCCCCAACATTTCCCACTTTTTTCCCCATTCCCCCCCATGTTCCTCCCAATTTTCCCCCTATTTTGCCCCAACATTTCCCATTTATTTTTTCCCCATTTCCCCAAATTTCCCCCAACATTTCTCCCTATTCTCCCCCAACATTTTCCATTTTTCCCCCCCTTTCCCCCCGATTTTCCCCCCATTTCCCCCCAAGATTTTCCATTTCTTTCCCCATTCCCCCCCAATTTCCCCCCAATATTCCTCATTCCTCCCCCGATTTTTGCCCTATTGTCTACGCAACATTTCCCATTTTTCCTCCTAATTCCCCCCAATTTCCCCCAACATTTCCCATTTTTTCCCCTATGTTCCCCCTGATTTTCCCCCTATTTCCCCCAACATTTCCCATTTTTTTCCCCATTCCCCCTATGTTTCCCCCCATTTTCCCCCAACATTTCCCATTTTTCCCCCTATTTCCCCCAACATTTCCCATTTTTTTCCCCATTCCCCTATGTTTCCCCCCATATTCCCCCAACATTTCCCATTTTTCCCCCTATTTCCCCCAACATTTCCCATTTTTTTCCCCATTCCCGTGTTTCCCCCATTTTTCCCCCAACATTTCCCATTTTTCCCCCTATTTCCCCCAACATTTCCCATTTTTTTCCCCATTCCCCCTGTGTTTCCCCCCATTTTTCCCCCAACATTTCCCATTTTTCCCCCAATTTCCCCCAACCATTTCCCATTTTTCCCCTAATTTCTCTCCAACGTTCCCCCCAATTTCCCCCCAATTCCTCCCCAGTTCCCCCCATTTTTTTCCTAATTCTCCCCATTTTTCTCTCCGCAGGAGCCCCAGCAGCAGTGGCAGCAGGAGCTCAGTCAGTGCTGCTGGCGCAGAGCTCCCCGGGGGCCCTGGGGGCTGTGGTCACTCAGCCTCTGCTGCGACCTGTGCAGCTCATGCAGAACGCCAACCACGGCTCCACCCCACCTGGGGGCACCCAGCCCATCTTCATCACCACCCAGGTCAGTCCCTGAACCCCAAAATCCACGGGAAATTCCCTTTTTTTGGGAAAAAATCCCATTTTTTGGTCAATTTTTGTGTTATTTCTCCGTCGCGCTGTAGTTGTGGGAGTGCCACTTTGAGGGTTCCGAAGGTTTTTCTGCTTGGCTTTGTTCTCCTGGGAAGTTCCCAGGTGGATTTGGAGCTCTTCCAGTCCCTAGACCCGAAATCCATGGGAAATCCTCTTTTTTTTGGGGAAAAATCCCATTTTTTGGTCAATTTTTGTGTTACTTTTCCATTGCGCCGTAATTGTGGGAGTGCCACTTAGGCGACTCCGAGGCTTTTCCTGCCTTGGTTTGTTCTCCTGGGAAGCTCCCAGGTGGATTTGGAGCTCTTCCCGAATTTTTGAATCCCTGGGAGAAGATTTTTGGGAATTTGGGAAAGGAAATAACAGCAGAATCTGTGTGTGGGATATTGTTCTTTCCACCCCAACCCCAATGCTAACCCTAACCCAAAATCCTAACCCCAACCCCAACCACGGCTCCACCCCACCTGGGGGCACCCAGCCCATCTTCATCACCACCCAGGTGAGCTCCCGGCTCTGAATTCTGTGAAAAATCTGCTTTTTTGGTGAAAAAATCCCATTTTTTGGTCAATTTTTACGCTGTTTTCCCTTTACGCGGTAATTGTGGGAGTGCGACTTAGGCAATTCCAAGAGTTTTCCTGTGTTGGTTTGTTCTCCTGGGAAGTTCCCAGGTGGATTTGGAGCTCTTCCAGTCCCTAGGCCTGAAATCCATGGGAAATTCTCTATTTCTGGGAAAAAATCCCATTTTTCCTTAATTTTTAGTGGTGTTTTTCTGTTGCGCCATAATTTCGTCGGGTGGTAGAAGAGCAATTTTGAGTTTTCCAAAGGATTTCCTTCTCAGTTTGTTCTCTTGGGAAGCTCCCAGGTGGATTTGGAGCTCTTCCAGTCCCTAGGCCTGAAATCCATGGGAAATTAGCTTTTTTCTGGGAAAAAATCCCATTTTTTCCTGATTTTTGGGTGCCGTTTTCATCTTGCGCCATGATTTCCTGGGGTGGCGTAAGTGCAATTTTGAGGTTTCTGAAGGTTTTCCTTCTCGGTTTGCTCTCCTGGGAAGCTCCCAGGTGGATTTGGAGCTCTTCCAGTCCCTAGGCCTGAAATCCATGGGAAATCCTCTTTTTTTTGGGAAAAAATCCCATTTTTTGGTTAATTTTTGTGTTATTTCTCCATCGCGCGGTAGTTGTGGGAGAGCGACTTTGAGTTTTCCGAAGGTTTTCCTTCTCAGTTTGTTCTCCTGGGGAGCTCCCAGGTGGATTTGGAGCTCTTCCCAAATTTTTCAATCCCTGGGAGAAGATTTTTGGGAATTTGGGAAAGAGATAAGAGTGCAATCTGTGTAAGGTATTGAGTTTTTCCAATCCTAACGCTAATTCTAATCCTAACCCCAACCCCAACCACGGCTCCACCCCACCTGGGGGCACCCAGCCCATCTTCATCACCACCCAGGTCAGTCCCTGAACCCCAAAATCCACGGGAAATCTGCTTTTTTTGGGAAAAAATCCCATTTTTTGGTCAATTTTTGTGTTACTTTTCCATTGCGCCGTAATTGTGGGAGTGCCACTTAGGCGACTCCGAGGCTTTTCCTGCCTCGGTTTGTTCTCCTGGGAAGCTCCCAGGTGGATTTGGAGCTCTTCCAGTCCCTAGGCCTGAAATCCATGGGAAATCCTCTTTTTTTGGGAAAAAAAACCCCATTTTTTCCTGATTTTTGGGTGCCGTTTTCGTCTTGCGCCATGATTTCTTGGGGTGGTGTAAGTGTGACTTTGGCGCCTCTGAAGGTTTTCCTTCTCGGTTTGCTCTCCTGGGAAGCTCCCAGGTGGATTTGGAGCTCTTCCCAAATTTTTCAATCCCTGGGAGAAGATTTTTGGGAATTTGGGAAAGAGATAAGAGTGCAATCTGTGTAGGGTATTGAGTTTTTCCAATCCTAACGCTAATTCTAATCCTAACCCCAACCCCAACCACGGCTCCACCCCACCTGGGGGCACCCAGCCCATCTTCATCACCACCCAGGTCAGTCCCTGAACCCCAAAATCCACGGGAAATCTGCTTTTTTTGGGAAAAAATCCCATTTTTTGGTCAATTTTTGTGTTACTTTTCCATTGCGCCGTAATTGTGGGAGTGCCACTTAGGCGACTCCGAGGCTTTTCCTGCCTCGGTTTGTTCTCCTGGGAAGCTCCCAGGTGGATTTGGAGCTCTTCCAGTCCCTAGGCCTGAAATCCATGGGAAATTCTCTTTTTTTGGGGAAAAATCCCATTTTTTGGTCAATTTTTGTGTTATTTCTCCATCGCGCGGTAGTTGTGGGAGAGCGACTTTGAGTTTTCCGAAGGTTTTCCTTCTCAGTTTGTTCTCCTGGGGAGCTCCCAGGTGGATTTGGAGCTCTTCCCAAATTTTTCAATCCCCGGGAGAAGATTTTTTTGGGAATTTGGGAAAGGAGATTAGAGTGGAATTTGGGAATGGGAGTTTGTGACAGATCTGTTGAATCACAGGGATTCTCCTAAGTGATTTTTTTGGATTTTTTGGGGTGGGAATTCCCTCAGAAATGACAAATCCAGTAATTCCCAGGGATTCCTGTGTGATTTTTTTGGGATTTGTTTTGGTTTTTGGGATATTTGGGATGGGAATTCCCTCAGAAATGACGGATTTGTTCCATCCCAAGGATTCCTGTCTGATTTTTTTTGGGATTTTTTTGGGATATTTGTGATTTTTGGGGTGGGAATTCCCTCAACAATGACAGATCCATTTATCCCAAGGATTCCTGTGTGATTTTTTTAGGATTTTGGGGATTTTTTGGGGGATATTTATCATTTTTGGGCTGGAAATTCCCCTGGGAATGACAGATTTTTTCCATCCCAGGGGTTCCCAGGTGATTTTTTTGGGAATATTTATGATTTTTGGGATGGGAATTCCCTCAGAAATGATGAATCTGTTTATCCCAATGATTCCTGCCTGATTTTTTTGGAATTTTTGGGATTTTTTTGGGATGGAAATTCCCCTGGGAATGACAAATTTTTTGACTCCAGGGTTTCCCGGTGCGGAACGTGTGGCCTCGGAAATGACAGATCGGTTAATCCCAAGGATTCCTGAGTGATTTTTTTTTTTATTTTTTGGGAATTTTTGTAGGATTTTTGGGATTTTTGGATATTTGGGATGGGAATTCCTTTGGGAATGATGAATTTTTTTGACTTCCAGGGGTTCCCGGTGCGGAACGTGCGACTTCAGAAATGACAAAACTGTTCAATCCCAGGGATTCCTGTCTGATTTTTTTAGAATTTTCGGAATTTTTAGGATTTTTGGAATATTTGGGATGGGAATTCTTTTGGGAATGACTGATTTTTTTGAATTCCAGGGGTTCCCGTGTGATTTTTTTAGGATTTTTGGGGTGGAAATTCTCTCACAAATGACAGATTTTTTTCATCCCAGGGGTTCCCGGGTGATTTTTTGAGGATTTTTTTACAATTTTTGGGAATTTTTTTAGGATTTTTAGGATTTTTGGGATACTTGGGATGGGAATTCCCTCAAGAATGACAGATCCGTTCAGTCCCAAGGATTCCTGAGTGATTTTTTTAGGATTTTTTTTTGGATATTTGTGATTTTTGGGGTGGGAATTCCCCCAGAAATGACAGATCTGTTTATACCAATGATTCCTGCCTGATTTTTTTGGAATTTTTGGAATTTTTGGGATTTTTAGGATTGGAATTCTCTCAATAATGACAAATTTTTTGACTCCAGGGTTTCCCGGTGCGGAACGTGTGGCCTCAGAAATGACAGATCGGTTAATCCCAAGGATTCCTGTGTGATTTTTTAGGAATATTTTTAAATTTTTGGGATTATTTTGGGATATTTATGATTTTTGGGATTGGAATTCCCCTGGGAATGACAAATTTTTTGACCTCCAGGGTTTCCCGGTGCGGAACGTGTGGCCTTGGAAATGCCAGATCGGTTCAGTCCCAAGGATTCCTGAGTGATTTTTTTGGAATTTTTGCAATTTTTGGGATTTTTAGGATTGGAATTCTCTCAATAATGACAAATTTTTTGACTCCAGGGTTTCCCGGTGCGGAACGTGCGTCCTGTGCAGAGCCCCATGAACCAGGTGGGCATCGTGCTCAACGTGCAGCAGGGCCAGACCGTGCGGCCCATCACCCTCGTGCCAGGTAATTAACCAATTCATTAAAATAATCCTTAATTAATTGCTCATTGTTAGTAATTAATGGTAATATTTGTGATGATATTGGTAAAAAATGATGTGAGGCCAATGCAGAGCCCCATGAGCCTGGTGGGGCCCATCACCCTCGTGCCAGGTAATTAACCAATTCATTAAAATAATCCTTAATTAATTAGTCATTGTTAGTAATTAATAGTAATATTTGTGATGATATTGGTAAAAATAACGGTGGTGATGTGAGGCCAATGCAGAGCCCCATGAGCCTGGTGGGCTCATCACCCTCGTGCCAGGTAATTAACCAATTCATTAAAATAATCCTTGATTAATTAATAACGACTCGCAGCTAGTGATAATATTGATAATAAAATCAGTAAAAATAACGGTGATGGTGTGAGGTAGGAGCTCAGCCCCATGAGCGTGGCACAGCCCATCACCCTCGTGCCAGGTAATTAATAAATTCATCAAAACAAGCGTTAATTAGTCATTGCTAGTAATTAATAGTAATATTTGTGATGACATTGGTAAAAATAACGGTGATGGTGTGAGGTCAATGCTGATCCCCGTGAGCCTGGCAGGGCCCATCACTCTCCTGCCAGATAATTAATAGAATCATCAAAAAAAATCATTAATTAATTAGCAATTGCCAAGAATTGATAGTAATTTTAATAAAAATATCAAGAATAGTAATAGTAATAATAATAAAAATAATGGTGATGATGTGAGGCCAATGCCGACCCCATGAGCCTGACAGGCCCATCACCCTCATGCCAGGTAATTAACCAATTCATTAAAATAATCCTTAATTAATCAGCAATTATTTGTATTTTATAGTAATATTTGTGATAATATTGGTAAAAATAACGGGGATGGTATGAGGTAGGAGCTCAGCCCCATGAGCCTGGTGGGGCTCATCAACCTCGTGCCAGGTAATTAATAAATTCATCAAAACAAGCGTTAATTAATTAGTCATTGTTAGTAATTAATAGTAATATTTGTGATGATATTGGTAAAAATAGCGGTGATGATGTGAGGTCAGAGTGGAGCCCCATGAGCCTGGTGGGGCTCATCACCCTCGTGCCAGATAATTAACCAATTCATTAAAATAATCCTTAATTAATTGGTCATTGTTGGTAATTAATGGTAATATTTGTGGTGATATTGGTAAAAATAGCGGTGATGGTGTGAGGTCAGAGTGGAGCCCCATGAGCCTCGTGGGGCTCATCACCCTCGTGCCAGGTAATTAACCAATTCATTAAAATAATCCTTGATTAATTAATAACGACTCACAACTAGTGATAATATTGATAATAAAATCAGTAAAAATAACGGTGATGGGAGAGCAGAGCATTAAATTAAAATAATTTAAATTAAAATTAAAAAATTGGAATTAAAATAATGCTTAATTCATTAGTCATTGTTAGTAATTAATAGTAATATTTGTGATAACATTGGTAAAAATAGCGGTGATGGTGTGAGGTCAGAGTGGAGCCCCGTGAGCCTCGTGGGGCTCATCACCCTCGTGCCAGGTAATTAGTAAAGTCATCAAAAGAATCATTAATTAATAATTATTTCATGGTAATAGTAATAGCAATAGTATTAGTGATGATAATAGTGAAATTGATAATAATAATAGTATTAATAATGTGAAAATAAGGGTGATGATGTGAGGCCAATGCCGACCCCATGAGCCTGGTGGGGCTCATCACCCTCATGCCAGGTAATTAACAAATTCATTAAAATAATCCTTAATTAATTGGTCATTGTTAGTAATTTGTAGTGCTTTTAATACTAATATTGGTAAAAATAATGGCGATGGTGTGAGGCAGGAGCTCAGCCCCGTGAACATGGCAGGGCCATCACCCTCATGCCAGGTAATTAATGAATTCATCAAAACAATCATTAATTAGTCAGCAGTTGTTAGTAATTGGTAGTAGCATTAATAATAATAGTAGTAAAATAATGGTAATAATAATTAGTAAAAATAACGGTGATGATGTGAGGCCAATGCTGATCCCCATGAGCCTGGCAGGGCCCATCACTCTCCTGCCAGATAATTAATAGAATCATCCAAAAAAATCATTAATTAATTAGCAATTGCTAAGAATTGATAGTAATTTAAATAAAAATATCAAGAATAATAATAGTAATAATAATAGTATTAAAATAACGGTGATGATGTGAGGCCAATGCCGACCCCATGAGCCTGACAGGCCCATCACCCTCGTGCCAGGTAATTAACGAATTTGTCAAAACAATCCTTAATTAATCAGCAGTTATTTGTATTTGATAGTAATATTTGTGATAATATTGGTAAAAATAATGGTGATGGTGTGAGGTAGGAGCTCAGCCCCATGAGCCTGGCAGGGCCATCAGCCTCTACCAGGTAATTAATAAAGTCATCAAAAGAATCATTAATTCCTTAAAAATGATAGTGATAGCAATTCTTATTAATAATAATTATTATTATGGTAATAATAATATTAGTGGAGATAGTGGTGATGATGTGAGGCCAATGCAGAGCCCCATGAGCCTGGTGGGGATCATCAGCCTCGTGCCAGGTGATTAATGAAATCACCAAAACGAGCTTTAATTGATTAGTGGTTGCTAGTAATTGATAGTCATTTTAATAATAATGTTAATAAAGGTAATGGTGATGATGTGAGGTGTGATTTTCAATTAATTCTGGACGCAATTTCAGTTAATTCCAGACACAATTCCAATTAATTCCAGACACATTTAATTAATCTTAGACAAAATTTCAATCATTTCCCAGTCCAGTTTCACATCTAGGCCTTAGTCTCACTTAGAAATAAAATATAAATCCTTATTTTCTCTGAATCTCAAGCTGCGAAAAAGCCAAAAATCCCAAATTTGCGTGAATTTAGTTAATTTTTTCGCATTTTTTGCAGCCCCGGGCACGCAGTTCGTGAAGCCGGCGGTGGGCGTGCCGCAGGTGTTCTCGCCCATGGCTCAGGTGAGGCCTGGCAGCGCCGTGCCCGCGGTGCCCGCGGTGCCCGCGGCCCGGCCCGGCGCCAACGCCTTCGCCACCGTCATCCCCGCCACGCTCACCCTGCGCAGCGCCGCGCCGCCGGGGCCCGCCCCGCAGCAGCAGAGTGAGTCAAATCCTGCCAAAATCCCAAATTCTGGGGGGTTTGGAATGGGGAATCTCAAATTCTGGGGGGTTTGGAACGAGAAATCTGAAATTCGGGGGACAATTCCCACTGAAATCCCAAATTCAGGGGTGTTTGGGAGGGGGAATCCCAAGTTTCGCGTGAAATTCCCACTCAAATCCCAAATTCTGGGGGGTTTGGAACGAGAAATGTGAAATTCGGGGGGTTTGAGTTTGGGGTATGCTGAATTCTGGGGACAATTCCCACTGAAATCCCAAATTCTGGATGGTTTGGAATGGGGAGTCCCAAGTTTTGGGGGGTAATTCCCCTTGAAATCCCAAATTCAGGGGACAAATCCCATTGAAATCCCAAATTCTGGGGACAATTGCCGTTGAAATCCCAAATTCTGGGGACAATTGTCGTTGAAATCCCAAATTCTGGGGACAATTCCCATTGAAATCTCAAATTCTGGGGACAATTCCCATTGAAATCCCAAATTCTGGGGACAATTCCCACTGAAATCCCAAATTCTGGGGACAATTCCCATTGAAATCCCAAATTCTGGGGACAATTCCCATTGAAATCCCAAATTCAGGGTTGGGTTTGGGGTCTGACCCTGCGCAGCGCCGCGCCGCCGGGGCCCGCCCCGCAGCAGCAGAGTGAGTCAAATCCTAATCAAATCCCAAATTCTGGGGGGTTTGGAACGGGAAATCTGAAATTTGGGGGACAATTCCCACTGAAATCCCAAATTCAGAGGGGTTTGGAATGGGAAATCGCAGATTTTGGGAGGGAATTCCCACTGAAATCCCAAATTCTGGAGGGAATTCCCACTGAAATCCCAAATTCTGGAGGATTTGGGACGGGGAATCCCAAATTCAGGAGGGAATTCCCACTGAAATCCTGAATTTGAGGCGTTTTGTAATGGGGAATCTGTAATTTGGGGGTTTTGGAACGAAAAATCTGAAATTTGGGGGGAATTCCCACTGAAATCCCAAATTTGGGGACAATTCCCACTGAAATCCCAAATTCAGGGGACAATTCCCATTGAAATCCCAAATTCTGGGGACAATTCCCCTTGAAATCCCAAATTCTGGGGACAATTCCCATTGAAATCCCAAATTCTGGGGACTTTGGGATGGGGAATGTCGAATTTGGGGTGTTTGGGGTAGGAATTCCCAGTGAAATCCCAAATTCAGGGTTGGGTTTGGGGTCTGACCCTGCGCAGCGCCGCGCCCCCGGGGCCTGCCCCGCAGCAGCAGAGTGAGTCAAATCCTAATGAAATCCCAAATTCTGGGGGGTTTGGAACGAGAAATCTGAAATTCGGGGGGTTTGGGTTTGGGGTATGCTGAATTTGGGGGAGAATTGTCACTGAAATCCCAAATTCGGGATGGTTTGGAATGGGGAGTCCCAAGTTTTGGGGGTAATTCCCCTTGAAATGCCAAATTCTGGGGACAATTCCCATTGAAATCCCAAATTCAGGGGACAATTCCCCTTGAAATCCCAAATTCTGGGGACAATTCCCATTGAAATCCCAAATTCAGGGGACAATTCCCCTTGAAATCCCAAATTCTGGGGACAATTGCCGTTGAAATCCCAAATTCTGGGGACAATTCCCATTGAAATCTCAAATTCTGGGGACAATTCCCATTGAAATCCCAAATGCTGGGGACAATTCCCCTTGAAATCCCAAATTCTGGGGACAATTCCCCTTGAAATCCCAAATGCTGGGGACAATTGCCGTTGAAATCCCAAATTCTGGGGACAATTCCCATTGAAATCCCAAATTCTGGGGACAATTCCCCTTGAAATCCCAAATTCTGGGGACAATTCCCATTGAAATCCCAAATTCTGGGGACAATTCCCCTTGAAATCCCAAATTCTGGAGGATTTGGGATGGGGAATGCCGAGTTTAGGGTGAAATTCCCACTGAAATCCCAAATTCGGGGGGTTTGGAATGGGAAATCTGAAATTCGGCAATTTCACGGGAATTTTTTTTTTAAACTTTTTGGGAATTCCTTGGGAATTTCACTTGAATTTTTTTTGGAATTTCACAAGAATGTCACGGGAATTTCACCCGAACCCCCAGCTGGAAGTTTTTGGGAATTTTTTTGGAATTTCACAAGAATTTCGTGGGAATTTCACACGAATTTCACGGAATCCCAAGCTGGATTTTTTTTTTTTGAAATTTCACGGGAATTCTTTGGGAATTTAATGGGATTTTTTTTTGGAATTTCACAGGGATTTTGTGGCAATTTTTTTTGAATTTCATGGGAATTTCACAGGAATTCTTTGGGAATTTCACAGGAATTCTTTGGGAATTTCACGGGATTTTTTTGGGGAATTTCATGGCAATTCCATGGGAATTTTTTGTGAATTTCATGGGAATTTGATGCGAATTTCACAGGATTTTTTGCACAGTTCATGGAAATTTTTTTTGAATTTCACTGGAATTTTTTGAGAACATTTTGGGAATTTCACGGCAATTCTTTAGGAATTTCACCAGAATCCCCATCTGGAATTTTTGGGAAATTTTTTAGGAACTTTTTTGGGAATTTTTTTTGGAATTTCACAGGAATTTCATGGGAATTTCACATGAATTTTTTTTTAACTTCACGGGATTTTCATGTGAATTTTTGGGGAATTCTTTGGGAATTTAATGGGAATTTCACCAGAATCCTAACCTGGAATTTTTTGAGAATTTTTTTGGAATTTCATGGGAATTTCACAGGAATTTTTGAGCATTTCACGGGAATTTCATGGCAGTTTTTTTGGGAATTTTTTGGGAATTTCACTGGAATTTTTTGAGACTATTTTGGAAATTTCATAGGATTTTTTTTGGAATTTCACTGGAATTTTTTTGGAAATTCATGGGAATTTAATGTGAGTTTCATGGGAATTTCGTGGGAATTTTTTTGGAATTTCACGGGAATTTTTTTTGGAGTTTCATGGGAATTCCATGGGAATTTCATGCGAATTTCATGGAAATTTCATCACCATTTTTTTTGGAATTTCATGGGAAGTTTTTGGGAATTTCACTGTAAGTTTTTGAGACCATTTTGGGAATTTCATGGCAATTCTTTAGGAATTTCACCAGAATCCTAACCTGGAATTTTTTGAGAATTCTTTGGGAATTTCATGTGAATTTCATGTGAATTTCATGTGAATTTTTTGGGAATTTCATGGGAATCTCTTGGCAATTTCATGGGAATTCCATGCGAATTTCACAGGAGTTTTTTTGGAATTTCATGCGAATTTCACAGGAATTTTTGGGGAATCTTATGTGAACTTTTTGGGAATTTCATGGGAATTTTTTTGGAATTTGACGTGAATTTTTTGGGGAATTTCACGGTAATTTTTGGGAATTTCACCTCAATTCTCTCTGTTTTTCCTGCAGTGAGCATCGCCAGCTTCGTGACGGTGAAGCGCCCGGGGGTGCCTGGGGACAGCTCTGGCACCGCTGGTGGCACTGGGGGTGGCACCGAGGGCACCAAGGCAGCCCCGGGCACCGCCCCCGGGCCTGGCCACGCCCACGGCCACGCCCATGGCCACGCCCACGGCCCCGCGGCACCGCCAGGGCCCAACTGCGGCCCCGCGGCACAGAGAGCCAACGCTGCTGCCGAGGCTGCCACAGCTGCCAGGAAAGGTCAGTCTGGAAATTCTGGGGTGGAGAGGGTTAAATTGTCCCAAAATATCCCAAAATATCCTAAAATATCCCAAAATATCCCAAAATATCCCAAAATATCCCAAAATATCCTAAAATACCCTGGGGCTGAGTGTTCACGGTGCCCCAACTGCGGCCCCGCGGCACAGAGAGCCAACGCTGCTGCCGAGGCTGCCACAGCTGCCAGGAAAGGTCAGTCTGGAAATTCTGGGGTGGAGAGGGTTAAATTGTCCCAAAATATCCCAAAATATCCTAAAATATCCCAAAATATCCCAAAATATCCTAAAATACCCTGGGGCTGAGTGTTCACGGTGCCCCAACTGCGGCCCCGCGGCACAGAGAGCCAACGCTGCTGCCGAGGCTGCCACAGCTGCCAGGAAAGGTCAGTCCCGAAAATTCTGGGGTGAAGAGGGTTAAATTGTCCCAAAATATCCCAAAATATCCTAAAATATCCCAAAATATCCCAAAATATCCCAAAATATCCTAAAATATCCCAAAATATCCTGGGGCTGAGTGTTCACGGTGCCCCAACTGCGGCCCCGCGGCACAGAGAGCCAACGCTGCTGCCGAGGCTGCCACAGCTGCCAGGAAAGGTCAGTCCTGGAAATTTCATTGTGGAGAGGGTTAAATTGTCCCAAAATATCCCAAAATATCCTAAAATATCCCAAAATATCCCAAAAATCCTGGGGCTGAGTGTTCACGGTGCCCCAACTGCGGCCCCGCGGCACAGAGAGCCAACGCTGCTGCCGAGGCTGCCACAGCTGCCAGGAAAGGTCAGTCCCGAAAATTTCATTGTGGAGAGGGTTAAATTATCCCAAAATATCCCAAAGTATCCCAAAATATCCTAAAATATCCTGGGGCTGAGTGTTCACGGTGCCCCAAGTGCGGCCCCGCGGCACAGAGAGCCAACGCTGCTGCCGAGGCGGCCACAGCTGCCAGGAAAGGTCAGTCTGGAAATTCTGGGGTGGAGAGGGTGGGATCCCAAAAATCCTGGGGTTGAGATCCCAAAAATCCCGGGGTTGAGATCCCAAAAATCCCGGGGTTGAGATCCCAAAAATCCCGGGGTTGAGATCCCAAAAATCCCGGGGTTGAGATCCCAAAAATCCTGGGGTTGAGATCCCAAAAATCCTGGGGTTGAGATCCCAAAAATCCTGGGGTTGAGATCCCAAAAATCCCAGGGCTGAGATCCCAAAAAGCGCAGGGCTGGGAACCCAAAAATCCCAAGTTTGACAACCCAAAAATCCCAGGTCAGGAGGACTGAGATCCCAAAAATCCTGGGGTTGAGATCCCAAAAATCCCAGGGCTGAGATCCCAAAAAACGCAGGGCTGGGAACCCAAAAATCCCAAGTTTGACAACCCAAAAATCCCAGGTCAGGAGGACTGAGATCCCAAAAATCCTGGGGTTGAGATCCCAAAAATTGCAGGTCTGAGATCCCAAAAATCCTGGGGTTGAGATCCCAAAAATCGCAGGGCTGGAAACCCAAAAATTGCAGGGCTGGGAGCCAAAAATTGCAGGGCTGGGAACCCAGAAATTCTGGGCCTGAGGTCCTAAAAATCCTGGGGTTGAGGCCCCAAAAATCTTGGGGTTGAGATCTCAAAAATCCCAGTCCAAAAGGAGGGGTGAGATCCCAAAAATCGCAGGACTGAAATCCGGGGCTGGAATTTTGGCAGAATTTTGGGATTTGTGACTGATTCGGCATAAAAAACCCCAGAATTTTTTTGGAAATTTTTTTTTATTTTGGGATTTGTGATGGATTCTCTATTTTTCTCTTCGGAGTTCCAGGACGGGGGCAGGAAGCTCTGCCCGCGGTGCAGAATTTTGGGATTTGTGACCGATTGGTGTTAAAAACCCCAGAATTTTTTGGGAATTTTTTTTGAATTTTGAGATTTCTGATGGATTCTGTATTTTTTTCCCCCCCAGTGAGCTCCTCTCCCATTCCCAGCACGGAGTTCCAGGACGGGGGCAGGAAGGTCTGCCCGCGGTGCCAAATCTTGGGATTTTTGACCAATTTGGTGTTAAAAACCCCAGAATTTTTGGGAAATTTTGGGATTTCTGACCCAGTTCTGTATTTTTTTCCCACAGTGAGCTCCTCTCCGGTCCCCAGCGCGGAGTTCCAGGACGGGGGCAGGAAGGTCTGCCCGCGCTGCGACGCTCAGTTCCGCGTGACCGAGGCGCTGCGGGGACACATGTGTGTAAGTCATGCCCAAATCCCCCAAATTCCATGGGAATTCCATGGAAATTCCATGGGAAATTTTGTGATTTTAAGGGAAATTATTGAGGAGTACATGTGTGTGTAAGTCATGCCCAAATCCCCGAAATTCCGTGGAAATTCCATGGGAAATTTTGTGATTTTAAAGGAAATTCTTGAGGAGTACATGTGTGTTTAAGTCATGCCCAAATCCCCAAAATTCTGTGGGAATTCCATGGAAATTCTGTGGAAAATTCCATTATTTTGAAGGAAATTCTGCAGGGCACACATGGGTGTAAGTCATGCCCAAATCCCTGAAATTCCATGGGAATTCCATGGAAATTCCGTGGAAATTCTGTGATTTTAAAGGAAATTCTGCAGGGGCACACGTGTGTGAAAGTCATACATAAATCCCCAAATTCCATGGGAATTCCATGGAAATTCCATGGGAAATTTTGTGATTTTAAAGGAAATTCTTGAGGAGTACATGTGTGTTTAAGTCATGCCCAAATCCCCCAAATTCCATGGGAATTCCATGGAAATTCTGTGGAAATTCCATTATTTTTAAGGAAATTCTGCAGGGGCACACGTGTGTGTAAGTCATGCCCAAATCCCCAAAATTCCATGGGAATTCCATGGAAAATTTTGTGATTTTGAAGGAAATCCTGCAGGGGCACATGTGTGTATGTCATGCCTGATTAATTAGTCCAGACTCACTTTAATGCCTTAATTAATTAATCCAGACCCCGTTTAATGAGTGGGGATTAGTTCTAGAGCCAGTTTAATGTTTGTAAATTAATTATTCCAGACTGAGTTTAAAGTCGCAGTTAATTCCAGACCCACTTTAATGTCTGTAAATTAATTAATTCCAGACCCAGGTTAAAGTCTGTGAATTAATTAATTCCAGACCCAGTTTAAAGTCTCAGTTAATTAATTCCAGGCCCAGTTTAATGAGTAGGGATTAATTCCAGACCCAGTTTCATGTTTGTAAATTAGTTATTCCAGACCCATTTTAATGAGTGGAGATGAATTCCAGACCCAGTTTAATGTCTTTAAATTAATTATTCCAGTCCCACTTTAATGTCTTAATTATTTTTTTCTAGATCTAGTTTAGTGTGTGGGGATTAATTCCAGACCCAGTTTAATGCCTGTGAATTAATAATGCCAGATGGAGTTTAAAGTCTCAGTTAATTAATTCCACATCCAATTTAATCTCTGTAAATTAATTATTTCTAGATCCAGTTTAGTTTAGGAATTAATTTCAGACTCAGTTTAATGCCTGTAAATGAATTAATCCCAGATCCCATTTAATGCCTGTAAATTAATTAATTCCAGATCCCTTTTAATGCTTGTAAATTAATTAGTTCCAGATCCTGTTTAATGTCTGTAAACCAATTATTCTGGACCCAGTTTAACATCTCAATTAATTATTCCAGCCCCAGTTTAATGCTTGTAAATTGATCTATTCCAGACCCAGTTTAACATTTTAATTAATTATTCCAGACCTAATTTAATGTCTCAATTAATTATTCCAGACCCAGTTTAATGAGTGGGGATTAATTCCAGACCCAGATTAATGTCTCAATTAATTATTCCAGACCCAGTTTAATGTCTCAGTTAATTATTCCAGACCCTGTTTAATGAATGGGGATTAATTCCAGACCCAGTTTAATGTCTGAATTAATTATGCCTGACCCAGTTTAATGTCACAATTAATTATTCCAGACCCTGTTTAATGCCTGTAAATTAATTAATTCCAGAGTCAGTTTAATGAGTGGGGCTTAATTCCAGACCCGGATTAATGTCTCAATTAATTATTCCAGACCCAATTTAAAGTCTGAATTAATTATTCCAGACCCAGTTTAATGTCTCAATTAATTATTCCAGATCCTATTTAATGCCTGTGAATTAATTAATTCCAGAGCCGGTTTAATGAGTCGGGATTAATTCCAGACCCAGATTAATGTCTCAATTATTTATTCCAGACCTAGTTTAATGAGTGGGGATTAATTCGAGCCCCATTTTAATGTCTCAATTAATTATTCCAGACCCAGTTTAATGTCCATAAATTAATTATTCCAGACCCAGTTTAATGTCCATAAATTAATTATTCCAGACCCTGTTTAATGAATGAATATTAATTCCAGACCCAGTTTAATGCCTGTAAGTTAATTAATTCCAGAGTCAGTTTAATGAGTGGGGCTTAATTCCAGACCCGGATTAATGTCTCAATTAATTATTCCAGATCCTATTTAATGCCTGTGAATTAATTAATTCCAGAGCCGGTTTAATGAGTCGGGATTAATTCCAGACCCAGTTTAACATCTCAATTAATTATTCCACCCCAGTTTAACGAGTGAGGATTAATTCCAGCCCCAGTTTAAAGTCTGAATTAATTACTCCAGCCCCAATTAACCATCTCAACTAATTAACCCCTTGGTTCCCGCAGTACTGCTGCCCCGAGATGGTGGAATTCCTGAAGAAACGCAAATCCCTGGACTCCGAGCCCGCCCCTCCCCCCTCCAAAGCCCCCTCCCCCTCCCACCGCCCGCCCCAGCCACGCCCTGCCCCGCCCTCAGCCCCGCCCCCGCCAAGGGCACACCTGAGGCAGGTGAGGGCGGCGCCGACCCCGCCCAGGCCAAGCTGATCATGCTGGTGGACGAGTTCTACTACGGGCGGGACGGGGGCAAGGGCGTGGCGCTGCCGCCGTGCCCGCGGGTGCCAACGTCCTTCCGGTGTCCCCACTGCACCAAGCGCCTCAAGAACAACATCCGGTGAGTGTTGGGATGGGAAAAATCCCGAATTATTCTGGAAAAATCTGGGAATGGTGTGGGGATAACATGGGGAATGGTGTATGGGCGTGGCACTGCCCGCGGGTGCCAGCGTCCTTCCGGTGTCCCCACTGCACCAAGCGCCTCAAGAACAACATCCGGTGAGTGTTTATCCCAGAAAAATTCCGAATTATTCTGGAAAAATCTGGGGAAAAATTGGGGAACTGTCCGGGAATGGGATGGGAATGGTGTATGGGAGTGATGGGAATGGTGTATGGGCGTGGCGCTGCCACCATGCCCGCGGGTGCCAACGTCCTTCCGGTGTCCGCACTGCACCAAGCGCCTCAAGAACAACATCCGGTGAGTGTTGGGATGGGAAAATCCTGGAATTATTCTGGAAAAATCCGAGGAAAAATTGGGGAACTGTCCGGGAATGGTGTGGGGATAATGTATGGGCGTGGCGCTGCCGCCGTGCCCGCGGGTGCCATCGTCCTTCCGGTGTCCCCACTGCACCAAGCGCCTCAAGAACAACATCCGGTGAGTGTTTGTGTGGGAAAATCCTGGAATTATTCTGGAAAAATCTGGGAATGGTGTGGGGATAACATGGGGAATGGTGTATGGGCGTGGCACTGCCCGCGGGTGCCAACCTCGTTCCGCTGCCCTCACTGCACCAAGCACCTCAAGAACAACATCCGGTGAGTGTTTATTTGGGAAAAATCCCGAATTATTCTGGAAAAATCCAGGGAAAAATCGGGGAACTGTCCGGGAATGGGATGGGAATAATGTATGGGAGTGATGGGAATGGTGTATGGGCGTGGCACTGCCCGCGGGTGCCAACGTCCTTCCGGTGTCCGCACTGCACCAAGCGCCTCAAGAACAACATCCGGTGAGTGTTTGTGTGGGAAAATCCTGGAATTATTCTGGAAAAATCTGGGGAAAAATTGGGGAATTATACAGAAATAACATGGGGATAATGTATGGGCGTGGCACTGCCTGCGGGTGCCAGCGCCCTTCCGGTGCCCGCACTGCACCAAGCGCCTCAAGAACAACATCCGGTGAGTGTTTGTGTGGAAAAAATCCCAAATTATTCTGGAAAAATCCGGGGAAAAATCGGGGAATTGTCCAGGAATGGGATGGGAATGGTGTATGGGCGTGGCACTGCCCGCGGGTGCCAACCTCGTTCCGCTGTCCCCACTGCACCAAGCGCCTCAAGAACAACATCCGGTGAGTGTTTATTTGGGAAAAATGTCAGAATTATTTGGGAATTGTCCAGGAATTATCTGGGAATTATCCCAGAAAAATCCAGGAATTATCCAGAAAAATTCCAGGAATTACCTGGGAAAAAGCCAGGAATTATCCCAGAAAAATATGGGAATAATCCTGGAAAAATCCGGGAATTGTCCTGGAAAAATCTGGGGATAATCCTAGAGAAATCCAGGAATTATCTGGGAAAAATCTGGGAATGATCCTGAAAAAATCCAGGAATTATCTGGGAATTATCCTGGGAAAATCTGGGAATTACCCGGGAATTACCTTGGAAAATCCGGGGATTGTCCTGGAAAATCCAGGAATTATTTGGGAAAAATCCGGGGTCTATCTGGGAATTATCCGAGAAAAATCTGGGAAAAATCCGGGAAAAATCTGGGAATTGTCTGGGAATTATCCTGGAAAAATCCTGGGAATTGTCTGGGAATTATCCTGGAAAAATCCTGGGATTTTCTGGGAATTATCCTGGAAAAACCCTGGGATTTTCTGGGAATTATCCTGGAAAAATCTGGGAATTGTCTGGGAATTATCCTGGAAAAATCCGGGAATTGTCTGGGAATTATCCTGGAAAAATCCTGGGATTTTCTGGGAATTATCCTGGAAAAATCCTGGGATTTTCTGGGAATTATCCTGGAAAAATCCTGGGATTTTCTGGGAATTATCCTGGAAAAATCCTGGGATTTTCTGGGAATTATCTGGGAATTACCCTGGGATTTATCCACGAATTATCCAGGAAAAATCTGGGAATTGTCTGGGAATTATCCAGGAAAAATCTGGGAATTGTCTGGGAATTATCCTGGAAAAATCCGGGAATTGTCTGGGAATTATCCTGGAAAAATCCTGGGATTTTCTGGGAATTATCTGGGAATTATCCTGGGATTTATCCACGAATTATCCAGGAAAAATCTGGGAATTGTCTGGGAATTATCCTGGAAAAATCCTGGGATTTTCTGGGAATTATCTGGGAATTATCCTGGGATTTATCCACGAATTATCCAGGAAAAATCTGGGAATTGTCTGGGAATTATCCTGGAAAAATCCTGGGATTTTCTGGGAATTATCCTGGAAAAATCCTGGGATTTTCTGGGAATTATCTGGGAATTATCCTGGGATTTATCCACGAATTATCCAGGAAAAATCTGGAAATTATCTGGGAAAAATCCCAGAAAAACCCAGGAAAAATCTGGGACTGGTGTTGGAATTCCTGTGTGAATTCCATTGGGACAGCAGCGGGGTTGGCAATTCCCCACAAATAACCCCAAAAACCACAGCGAGAACTCGATTATTGCCAATTTTTCCGTGGGAATTTTGGGAATTTGAGGAATTTCTGGAATTTTCCCGCAGGTTCATGAACCACATGAAGCACCACGTGGAGCTGGACCAGCAGAACGGCGAGGTGGACGTGCACACGATCTGCCAGCACTGCTACCGCCACTTCAGCACTCCCTTCCAGCTCCAGTGCCACCTGGAGAACGTGCACAGCCCCTACGAGTCCACCAGTCAGTGCTTCTCCCAACATTTTGGGGAATTTTTGGGAATTTTTGTCAAAAAAATGGGATTTTTCCATGGGATTTTGTGTAGGGAGAGTTGGCGCTCCATTGTGTCTTTGGTGGTGTCATTCCAAACCACACCCAAATTTCACCTCTCAATCCATTTCTCACTCCAGATCCACCTGGAGAACATCCCCAGCCCCTCTGAGTCCACCAGTCAGTGCTTTTTTTGGGAATTTTTGGGGAATTTTTGTCAAAAATTTGGGATTTTTCCATGGGATTTTGTGTCGGGAGAGTTGTCGCTTTATTGCGCCTTTGGGAAATCCTACTGAGGTTTCATTCATTTCTGACTCCAGATCCACCTGGAGAACATCCTCAGGCCCTCTGAGTCCTCCAGTCAGTGCATTTCCCAAAATATTTGGGAATTTTTATCAAAAATTTGGGATTTTTCCGTGGGGATTTTGTGTAGGGAGAGTTGTGGCTTTATTGCGCCTTTGGTAAATCCCACCCAAATTTCACCTCTCAATCCATTTCTGACTCCAGATCCACCTGGAGAACGTCCTCAGCCCCTGTGAGTCCTCCAGTCAGTGCTTTTCCCAAAATTTTTGGGAATTTTTATCAAAAATTTGGGATTTTTCCATGGCAATTACCAGGAATTTCTATAGGGAGAGTTGTGGCTTTATTGCGCTTTTGGTAAATCCCACCCAAATTTCACCTCTCAATCCATTTCTGACTCCAGTGCCACCTGGAGAACATCCCCAGCCCCTACGAGTCCACCAGTCAGTGCTTTTCCCAAAATTTTGGGGAATTTTTGGGAATTTTTATCAAAAATTTGGGATTTTTCCACAGGATTTTGTGTCGGGAGAGTTGTCGCTTTATTGCGCCTTTGGTAAATCCCACTGAGGTTTCATTCATTTCTGACTCCAGATCCACCTGGAGAACATGCACAGCCCCTACGAGTCCACCAGTCAGTGCTTTTCCCAAGATTTTGGGGAATTTTTGTCCAAAAATTGGGATTTTTCCGTGGGATTTGTTAGGATTTTACATTGCGGGAGTGGGCGCTCCATTGTGTCTTTGGTGGTGTCACCTCAAACCACACCCAAATTTCACCTCTCAATCCATTTCTGACTCCAGTGCCACCTGGAGAACATCCCCAGCTCCTCTGAGTCCACCAGTCACTGCTTTTTTGGGAATTTTTGGGGAATTTTTATCAAAAAAATTGGAATTTTTCCATGGGCGTGATCAGGAGTCTCTATAGGGAGAGTTGTCGCTCCATTGTGTCATTGTCACCCCAAATGTCATTTAAGTTCAGCACTCCCTTCCAGCTCCAGTGCCACCTGGAGAATGTCCCCAGCCCCTGTGAGTCCACCAGTCACTGCTTCTCCCAAAATTTTGGGGAATTTTTGGGAATTTTTATCAAAAATTTGGGATTTTTCCGTGGGATTTTGTGTAGGGAGAGTTGTGGCTTTATTGCGCCTTTGGTAAATTCCACCCAAATTTCACCTCTCAATCCATTTCTGACTCCAGTGCCACCTGGAAAACATCCCCAGCCCCTCTGAGTCCACCAGTCAGTGCTTTTTTGGGAATTTTTGGGGAATTTTTGTCAAAAATTTGGGATTTTTCCGTGGGATTTTGTGTCGGGAGAGTTGTGGCTTTATTGCGCCTTTGGTAAATCCTACTGAGGTTTCATTCATTTCTGACTCCAGATCCACCTGGAGAATGTCCTCAGCCCCTACGAGTCCACCAGTCAGTGCTTTTTTGGGAATTTTTGGGAATTTTTATCAAAAATTTGGGATTTTTCTGTGGGGATTTTGTGTAGGGAGAGTTGTTGCTTTATTGCGCCTTTGGTAAATCCCACCCGAATTTCACCTCTCAATCCATTTCTGACTCCAGATCCACCTGGAGAACATCCCCAGCCCCTCTGAGTCCACCAGTCAGTGCTTTTCCTGCTTTTTTTTGGGAATTTTTGTCAAAAATTTGGGATTTTTCCGTGGGAATTATCAGGAATTTCTATAGGGAGAGTTGTCGCTGCATTGTGCTTTTGGTAAATTCCACCCAAATTTCGTGTCCCAATTCACTTCAGCTCCAGATCCACCTGGAGAACGTGCACAGCCCCTCTGAGTCCACCAGTCAGTGCTTTTTTGGGAATTTTTGGGGAATTTTTGTCAAAAATTTGGGATTTTTCCGTGGGATTTTGTGTCGGGAGAGTTGTCGCTTTATCGCGCCTTTGGTAAATCCTACTGAGGTTTCATTCATTTCTGACTCCAGATCCACCTGGACAACGTCCTCAGCCCCTGTGAGTCCTCCAGTCAGTGCATTTCCCAAAATTTTTGGGAATTTTTGTCAAAAATTTGGGATTTTTCCGTGGGAATTATCAGGAATTTCTATAGGGAGAGTTGTTGCTTTATTGTGCTTTTGGTAAATTCCACCCAAATTTCGTGTCCCAATTCCCTTCCAGCTCCAGTGCCACCTGGGAGAACGTCCCCAGCTCCTCTGAGTCCACCAGTCAGTGCTTTTTTGGGGAATTTTTTGGGAATTTTTATCAAAAAAATGGGATTTTTCCATGGGATTATGTGTTGGGAGAGTTCTCGCTCCATTGTGTCCCCATTTCTCTTCCAATTTTTCCCCATTTTTCCCCATTCTCCCCCATTTTTCCCCCATTTCTCCCCAATTTTCCCCCATTTTCCCCCAACCCTCCCGCCCCTCAAAATCTCGAATTTTCCCCAAATTTCTGGAATTTTCCCCCATTTTCTCCCCTATTTTCCCTTATTTTTCCCATTTTTTCCCCATTTTCCCTCCAATTTTCCCCCATTTTTCCCCCAACCCTCTACCCCCTCCCAACCCACTGATGAATTTTTCCCAAATTCCCTGATTTCCCCAAATTTCTCTAATTTTCCCAAACCCCACGGTTAATTTTTTCCCCCATTTCTCCCCATTTTTCTCCATTTTTTCCCCCGTTTTCCCCATTTTTTTCCCATTTTTTCCCCAATTTCTCCCCATTTTTTCCCCAATTTCTCCCCATTTTTTCCCCAATTTCTCCCCATTTTTTCCCCCAATTTCTCCCCATTTTTTTCCCCA